>JAPDFK010000611.1:0-10057 GCA_027569635.1 Lasiosphaeriaceae sp. G1095 | reverse complement strand
CCCCCCCCCCCCCCCCCCCCCCCCCCCCCCCCCCCCCCCCCCCCCCCCCCCCCCCCCCCCCCCCCCCCCCCCCCCCCCCCCCCCCCCCCCCCCCCCCCCCCCCCCCCCCCCCCCCCCCCCCCCAAGTTAACGCCTCGTTTTATACCTTACATACAGTGAATTTACTGTGGTCATATTATTGAGAGCCGTTCGGCGGCCATGTCTTTGCTCGGCATCCAACTTTAAGGCATAACGTAGAACAATAAAAAGTTACAAATAATTAGTACTAAAGAATTAACTACCTAGAACCAACTTGGGGGGAGGTATCATGGTTTGTCACTATTATTACTATCACGGCCATCCGAGCCAGATACAGCATCCCGGAGATCCAGCTCATCTGGCAGCTTTGATATCACCCCGTCGTATTTTCGAAACCGCCACCAGAACAGGACGGTGCTCAAGCCCATGGCGCCCGCAAGACAGGCATACATGGTGATCAGATTTGGGTCCCTTGCCGCCGGGCTGATGGCCATACTCAAGGCGCTGGCCAGCCCGGCCGTCAGCTGCGTCAGCGCCTGCACCACCGTCTTCATATCGTGCGGGGCCTGGCGGTACGCGTACTCGAACGCCGTGACGAAGCCCAGAATCTCGGCCACCGCCATTAACAGGTAGACGGGCGTCTGCACCCAGATGCTCACGGCGTTGGGGACGCCGCTCCCATCCAGAGAGGCATCGCAGGCAGCAGGCCGATCGAAGCAAGGGCCGGCCGCGTAGATGAGCTTCTGGACGCCGGCTGCGTACGCCATGCCCGCGCCGCAGAACAGGAACGAGACGGCGATCCGCGCGATAGGGCCGAATCGTATCTTGCGCCGTGCCAGCAACTCGTACAGCGCCTGGATCACGGGCCCAAAGATGATGCAGGCTACCCCAGAGAATGCCTGCACCATGTCATTGGGTACGCCGCCAAGGTCCATCTGTCCCGCTTGCGATACGAGATTGTTGTACATCTGGTTGATGCAGAGGTAGAATACCACGAGGGAAAAACTAATTAGTAGTGGTCAGTTAATTACCTAAGCAATAGGTTGGTAGTAAGAGTTGGGTTTGGCATGCTCTGGACTGGATGGGAAAGAAAAAAAAGGGAAAAAGAAAGAATCTCACATTACACGACAGGCTACAAAGCCGCGCTTGACCTCGTTGACTAGTTGGTCTGTCCATGGGACTGACCTGCCGTGTTGAGCTAGCTGGTAGGACGGTTTTGCGTGATCCAGCTTGAACCCGTTCCTGGATGCCAACACCATCATCCTGAATGCTTTGGGCAAGACGTTGCCCTCGGGGGGCACCTTTTCTATCTCGCCAAAGTCGAGTTAATGAATTTGCTCCATCGGCTGGCTGGCTGGCTGGCTGGCTGGCTGGCTGGTAAAGAATTGGATCTGACAAAGAAAAAAAAGGAATAAAAAAGATTTTACACACTCAGCTTGCTGGACCATATGAGAAACAACCCGATTCCCAAGCAGAGTGAGACGGTGGCGAGAAGGTACGCGGCCCAAAAGCTGTACTTGAGCTCCAGAAAGGTTACGGGGATGGAGGAGAGCGACGCAATGTTTGTGAACCTGCGTAACCGAGTCATAAAATAAACCGTTGTCAGTTGAGTGTGTATTTGTGGTCCTCCTCCCATGGTATCACACGCTGGCCGGGGCTCCCGTACCAGTAGTAGACGTTATACATGAGTTGAATCGTCCTTTCGCCGTCAACAATAACCTCAGTTCCATTTCTGCGTCGAGCGAGCTGTGGTTTTTGCTGCATGTACTGATCGCCTTTCCCCTCCCAGGCCCCAAACAGAGTTAGCAAGCAAGCATTCAACAGCCGGCCAGAATTCCCAGTGCAAAACGTACCCAGTAGAGGAAAGAAAGTCGCCTTCACTGACCCAGCCCCAAGTCCGACAAGAACAAGACCCACAGCCAGTCCTCCAGCACCTGCCCCTTTACTATCTAATGAGGCCGGGAGAGAGCTGGTTACCAGCGCGAGGCATCCAAAGAGGTAAAACCTGTTGTTGACTGTAAGCTACCTAAGAACGTCCCCGATTGAAAAAAATATAATTTGAAAAAAAGGACAAACAGCGATGGAACAGACAACAATGAATGCTTTGAGAGGTAGGTAATTAGTAGGTACTCACGTGAGACCAATCATGAGTGTTTTGTAACGGCCCAGCCAAAGGTCCGACACCAGAGCGAAGAGCATGGGCGTGAGGAAAGAAAACAGGAAGAAGGCATTGTAGATGTTTGATGCGGTTGCTTGTCCGAGGCCCAGTGCGCCCGGGACTCCCTTGCTGTCTCTGGGATTTTGCATGTAGTTTTCTGGCCGCAAGGAGGTTGTGAGGGGTCAGCCCTTTGTGATGTGACACCAAACCACTCAAAGACAAAAGAAAACAACAAAAGGGGGGCGGAAGGAGAAGGAGATGATCGGACAACCTACGCCACGGCGCAATCAAGCCAAAGTAGGTGAATCGCTCTGCCGCACCAGCAACAATAACAGCCCACGCACCGAACGAGATGCGGTCGGAGACGTGAGCAAGCTGTGCTATTTCCTCTTCTGTCGCATCTCGTGTTTGAAAGGGCTCTCCTTCTTTTGTTGAGGCCTGGGCCTGGCTAGCTGGGGGAAGCCAGACGTGTCCAATTTCATCAGCCGTCGGCTTTTCTTCTGCCTGGACTTTGTCGTCCATCATGTGAGCAAGTCGAGAGATTTGATGACAGCCACACGCCGATGGCTTCGTGGGAATTGGGGGGAGGGAGGGGGGCCAGACTGAAATCTGGTGAAGTGGTGTACACTAAGTCTCAGTGAGTCAATTAATAACTATTTCCTAGGTTGGGCGGAAGATGATGATCATGTTGAACTGAGCGTTGAGGCTATTTCTAGCTAATCCTCCCCGGAATTCCCAAAATGAGAACCCCCGGTCCTTTGCCCTTGCAGGTGTCAGGTACATGGCCCTGGAATGATGGACGTAAAAACTTGCTCAATTGCACGCGCTCTCTCCTTCTTGTTCTGAGCACATTATCTAGCCACTTAAAAAAAAAAAAAGCCCCCCTCACACCGTTACCCCCACTTCCCCGCTACTTGGCATCATTCCAAACTCGTTCCTCGTTTCCGGGGTCTTGTGTTGGCCAACAAAGGCGATTAGTTTTGGTCACCACCATCAATCATGCTACTCATTATTCTAGTAGTAATCAAGTTTGTGTATTCAATGACTACAAGATACAAGGCCAAAACGAGTAAACCAAAACATTAACCAATTATTGCCAAAATTGGACAATTCCCTCCAAATTTGCCCCTCTTTTCTCAATCCATTCTCAAATTGCCTCTTCCATCTCGTAATCAAAGTGTTGCTGGACGTACTGCACATGCTCCAAAAGGTCGTGGCGGGACACGCGCGAAACCAGAGACAGGAATGCAATCCACCACAGAGCGCTTGCGTCGGGGCCCTCGAGCACGTCGCCTGCCTTTTTCCTCGTGTAGTAGTCGACAACAACACCATCCCTCCTGAGGTGCGGGTGCTTGTCGACGAACTCTCGTGCCGCGTCTGCCGACTTCATGATACCTGCCTTGGTCTGCTGGATGATCATGACGGAGAGATGGAACTGCGGCCCGTGCACAAAGGGCTGGGACAGGGCGCGGAGCCGTGTGTTTTCCACGGGACCAAGGGCCATGAGAATCCGCTGGGCATAGTAGTCGACGCCATAGGCAAGCGAGATGGCCGTGGTCTCGAGATAGCCTGGCGGTCGTGCGTTGACTTCGTGGAGATAGACTTCTGGGAATAATAATACTGCCTCTGCCTCTGCCTCTGCCTTCTTTTTCGCAGCCAGATCCAAGAGGCCATTGCTCTCGCCGCCGTCCATCAGGTATTGGTATTGCACCCGCGAGTTTCGCACACGAGCCTCACAGTGGAACACGCCCGTGCGGAAGCCCATGCGCAGTACCGACGCCAGAACCTGGTCCCGAAGAATTTGTTTCTCGTCGGCAGGCAGACCCGACGGCATGACATTTTGTGTCTCCTGAAAATTGTTGTTGTTGTTGGCCGATGATGCAGCATCCCCCCCTCCCCCCAGTCCCACGAGGTCAGCCGGGCTGGGGAAGTCGTCGTTAATGTCAAAAAACAAGACCTCGCCGTCAAGGAGGGCAAGGTTGATGTCGACTTCGGGCCCATCCACATACGGTTCTACCACGACAGCGGTGCTGGGCTTGGCTGCCGCAGCGTGCCGATCTGACGCCTTGCGCACAGCTGCTTCCAACTCGGCCAGGTTGGACACCTTTGCTACGCAGTCGCTGCACCAGCCCACAACCGGCTTCACCACGAGTGGGAACGCCAAGAGCTCCCCCGGTTGGTCTTGTTGTTGTTGTTGTTGTTTTTGGATAAAAGGGGTCAGCTCTTCTGCGCTTGCAAGGACAAAGCTCTGGTTGGCCCCCCCCACAGCCTCCTCCAGCATGCGCGTGCGGCCCTTGTCCGCCGCAATGTCGTAGGCTTGAGCATCTTCGGTTGGGAGGCCCAGCATCTGACATGCTCTTGCGACGGCCGCCAACCTGACGTCGCTGATGGTGACAAGGCCCTCAATCGGCCTTTGATAGGAGCGGACGGCGTCGGCAACACGCTGGCCCAGTGCATCGTCAGGGGTGAGATCGACCTCGACAAAGTCTTCTCGGAGATGTGCCCAGGGCGAGCTCGCGTCTTGGAGCCAGTGCCCCGGCTCGTCCATGACGACTAAGGTGATGCCCAGAGCGCGTGCAGCTTCTAGCACGCGCCGGACGCAGTCGATGTCTTCACGGCCCTGGACCCAGCCAACCCGACGGCGTGCAATGGCCGTCGGCACTAGCCACGGATACGAGAGTCGATTCGCCAGCTCAGCATCAAGCACCTTGAAGCCGGCGGCGGATGATAGTGGTGACTTGAGACACACAGCGCCAAATGCCAGCGACAAAACGTCGTCAAGATGGTCAGGGGAAACAACATCTTGGAACAAAACAGCCCTCACAGTCTCCAGCGGCGACAAGAACGATTCCGCCCGGGTGATCAAGTCGCAGCACTCGAGCCGCCGAGACAAAAAGTCGTTTCGGCACACGGTCCCGCTTGCAAGAGGAAAAAGAAAGCGTACCGGGACCTCCTGGGCAGTACTGGTGGTGGTAGTGGTAGTAGTAGTATCTGAGCTTTCCTTGGCAGCCGACAACGACGCCAAGGCCTCCACCAGGAACGTTTCCCAACGGCGGCGTCGGCCATGCTGCTGCTCAACATCTAAATCCAGTGCGATGGCGGCGGCGGCGGCGGCATGAGTCGCCTGGGCGGGTGATGTTGGCCCGGCCGGCAAGATGATGTTCCTAAGGAGCAGATCGAGGGACCAGTAGAGCTGTCCATGAGTTGGAATATTAGGAGTATCATGGCGGACAAGTTCAAGAAGCCCTGATGTCGTCACAGTCAGAATCACGACGCATGTGAGTGCAACAAGTCGGTGGCCAGGGCTCTAGTGTAGGGGGGGAGGCGGGTAATTTACCATGAGTGAGGCCATTCCTCGTCAGGAGGATGCTCTGGCGTGCTGCATCGTTTGAACACATGATGAACTTGTCGCGTATTAACGTCTGGATATACTGGGTTGGATATTCCCACAAGTTCTGTCTATCTACCCAAACAGCTCGTACAGATAATTATTTGGTTGCTCTGTGATGATGATGATGATGTCGCTGTGGCCTTGCATTGCGGTAGTTGTTAGACGTGTTTTGTTTATTGGTCTGTTTATCGCCCCCTTTATTCTTATTCTTCCAACCAAAAATGGCAGTAGAAATTGACTCACGGTATTTACATAATCACTCACAGGAGAAACGTCCACCTCATCCAGGTCCGCCAGAAATGCTCCTCATGTGCGCGGGATGTGAGACAGGGGGTTGTGTCTGCCAAGACAAGCAATATGCAGCCAAGCCTTGCGAGCAAATTTGAGCGAGAAGTGTCACGTTTGTCGAATGTGACGAGCTTGGGTGCCAGGGTAGGTCACGGTATTTGCATCGCGCGACTTCCAAATCAAGAACAGCCATCGCCTAAGCGGTTTCGGGGAGGTGAGCTGGAGGGGGGAGGTACCTTGGGTAGGTATTATTCGATCCCACACCATGGTATTTTCTGCAGTGCGACATGTCCCCCATGCCAATGGCTGCTTGTAGCGAGGGCGATGGCTGCAGCGAGTAGAATATAAAAGGCAAGGGAATGGAAAGTCAAAGGAAAAGACACAAAATAGGTAGGTAGGTGGAGTCATCCCAATGGTCAGTCGGTCCAAACAAGCCATGGACGACTTGGGGAATCCACAAATTACTACCCCCTAGCCAAGCGGATGTCCCACCCCGCAGCCTCCTTGTGAATTCACGGCGTCCGGTGAGCAGTTTTGCCTTGTAAGACGTCGCGATGCTGTCAGTTGCAAAATTAAGCTGATACATGTGTTCTTTATACGTCAATATCTAGGTAGGTACCTACCTTAGGTACTGGTACCAACTCACTTCTACTAGTAGTACCTAGCCTCCCGACTTACCTACCACCTACATACTCCTAACCTGGGCCTCAGATAATTAACTGTCACCCCGCTTCGTTTGCTTTAACCAAGTCAAAAACAAAACAACAATGGCTCAAGTAAACAACACATCGGACCGTCCGAACCCTTTGAACGTCTTCAAAGGACCCGCGTCTTTGGCCAACTACTTTGACCCAGACCAAGGTCCTTTGCTTCCCCTGGTCGAGCTGCCAGACGCCCTCAACCCACTTCGATCAGACGGGGTGCGCATATTCGCAAAGATGCTCACTGCTCTGCCGGCCCATAATGTCAAGTCCCTTCCGGCGCTGAGGATGTTGAGGCACCAGCCAGAGGCACGCCACCAAACCATCGTCGAAGCAAGCTCGGGGTCTACTGTTCTCTCACTGGGCATAATATCGCGCGCCCTCTGGGGCCACGACGATGTCCACGGCTACGTGACCAACAAGAAGCACCCAGACTCGCTGCGGTTATTGCGATTCTTTGGGATAAAGCCGTGAGTGGGGACTCTGTTTTTCTTTTTTTTCTGCTCAAAGGGGCAAACAGACAGCCAGTGAAATATGATATGTAGATGCGATGGCTGACAACCTCTCCTTTTAATATCTTCAAGTGTGCTTTATGCTGGAACCGCTCAGCAGGAGCCGTCAGACCCCAAAGGGATCATGAACCGGCTACGGAATCTGGCTGCGGAGGACCCTGATAACATCTGCTACCTAGGCCAGTATGACAACGACCATGTAAGAGAAGATGATTCCCCCCCCAATTTGATCTCTGAGAACTGGAAAACGGTTCATGATTATTTTTTTTCGTAAAGAAAAGACAAGAAAAAAAAAAGAAACTGCTTCAAACATAAAAGCCATCTGACGTCAAACAGAACTGGAAAGCGCACGAGCAATGGACTGGCGCGCAGATATGGAAACAGCTGCCCGAGATCAACGTGTTTTGCACGACATTAGGAACAGGAGGTAAGAAACCTTTGAGGGGGGGGGGGGGGGGGGATGTAACCATTCCCACCAGTGAAAGGTGGTATATCATCTACCTACCTATTAGTAGTACACATGGCCAACACTCGAGGGTTGTGCAGGGTGCATCACAGGAACGAGTATCTACCTGAAATCCAAAAAGTCTTCAGTGAGAAGCATCGGGTAAGCAAACAACAACTACCTACCTCACCTATCTTGCCACTTTCCTGCTACTAACAACCTACCTATTAATTACTACCTATGTTTTTAATTGGAACCTCTTACTAATTAAACCTCGGCCGTGTGCCATACTTCATGCAGAGTTTGCAATGCGTTTGGGGACCCGACCCCAGGGCCGCGGCATTTCCCTGGGTTCCAGAGCTCGCCGTTCCCCTGGCAGGGAGCCATTGATGCCTTTGAGGTGGTGTCGTCGGTCGACGCTTTCCGCACGTCCATGATGCTCTCTCGCCACGGAATCATCGCAGGGCCATCGTCGGGCGAAGCCCTTGTGGGCCTCTTCGCCCACCTCGAGGCTGCCAAAGCCGGCGGCCGTCTCTCCAGCCTCGCAGACCCGTCGACGGGGGAGATATCCTGTGTTTTTGTCTGCTCCGATCTGCCTTACCACTACATGGATCTGTATTTTGGCAAGCTCGGCGACGACGAGTTTCCATCCATTGGCAATGAGGTATGATGTCTTGTTTTCTTTTTTTGAAAAGAATAAGAATGAATTTTTCTTTTGAGGTCCCCCCCCACCACCAGCTGCTAGTGAAATGGACCGAGACTCATAATTTTTTTTAACTCTTTGTTTACAGAACCTTCTGAGATGCGATGTCCACCCATACGACGAACGCTGGTTCCTCAAACCCGAACAAGCCGTGTCTCTTCTTTTGACATGGAGCGGCGGGACAGGCACAGGCACCGATTTAAGCAAACTTCTCTGTCCAAACCCTTCCGACTGCGAATGTACTCGCCGCCACCGTTTGCCGTCATACTCCTCACATGTGCATGTGGCGAGTTGTTGTTTGTCGTCGTCGTCGTCGTCCGAGTCGTCGTCGTCCGAGTCATCATCTATGGATGATGGATCGACAGCAGCAACTACACACAGCAGCAGCGGCAGCACAACCTCGACGACGACGACGACGACGACGACGACGCAAGCCTGGACCACGGCGTCGTCGTCGTCCCTGGAGCTCTCACCCGATCATGATAATGATAATGGTGATGGCGGAGCTAGTGACGACGAAAAGTACAACTGCATTACTACTACTCCTAGAACTACTACTGAAAAAGAAGGCGGGCGACATGACCAAAGCTTGAATGTCAAAGTGGTGGACCTTCGGCCCGCGCATGAATTTGCGGCGTCACACGTCAGGAACTCGCAAAACCTGGCCATGGCAGCAGTGACGGCCGCCGCCGACTTGTACGGCAGCCCGGCGGCTGTGGAGAGCCGGTGGAATGAGCTGAACGCCGTGCTCAACGCAGAGCCGTGGGTGTGGGCCACCACCTGTGGAGGAGGAGAAGGAGGAGGAGGAGGAGGAGGAGGAGGAAGCAATGCCGTGCTTGTCATGTGCAGCGACGGCGACTCGAGCCGCATGGCCACGGCCATTCTGCGGGCCCGCGGTCTCGAGGCGTTTTCTCTGGAGGGGGGGTACACGGGGGCCGCTGAGGCGATCCGTCGTGCGGTCGAGACCAACAACTCAGGGTGATCGATCTGCGGTCATTTCAATGTTCTTGGGGACATGGGTACCTATCCTCGGAATTGGTACCTAGGCACTTGTACATAACTGGGCAGCGGGTACTTACTACCTGGTTTAGTACTAGTTTGTGTGTGTGTGAGAGAGAGAGAGACATATTGAGCTGTTTGTTGCCTTGGAGAGCATGATTCTCTTGTGTTGTGTGGATGCCCTGAGCCAGCCTTGGGTCTTGGGCAACCTGAACCTTTCTTAACAGCCGCCACACACATGAGGGGGAGCTGTTGCATGCAGCGTTTGTCAAGAATACCCCACCTTACATGCTCACATGGCGGGCGCATCAGAACACGAATGGATGCCAAGTAGTAACCAATATTAGTATCTAGTAGACTTAGTACTATACTAATGCATGAACTGGAGTCTGGCAGTGTGTGATCCCGTGCAGGCCCTAATTAGTGGACTTTCCCCCATGTTGCTATCCCACGTCAAGCTAGACGAAAGACAGACAGACAAACAGACAGAAAGAAAGAATGGGTGCAGGCAGGCACATATGTGGGTGATGGAGTGCAGGCTTGGCATCACTAAACCTTCTCAATTGTGCTCACGGCAGCCGCCTTGCCTGGCCCCTGTAGAACCCAAATGGATGGTAATATAATGCACTGCAGGGGCGGGGGGGGGGGGGGGGGGGGGGGTTGTTTGGCGGCGGGGGCCCACAAATGAAATTTTTTTTAATATATTTTTATAAACCACAAATACCCCAGGGGTGGGGTTTAAAATAGTGGAATAAAGGTACAACACAATATATATGGGTCGGGGGGGGTGGAGGGCGAGAGGTTGACTGGGGGGTTTGTGGGGGGGGGGGGGGGGGGGGGGG
>JAPDFK010000610.1:0-10102 GCA_027569635.1 Lasiosphaeriaceae sp. G1095 | reverse complement strand
ATGTTTCTGGAGTTAATCCGTTTGCTATTCCGATCTTGCGGCTTGGCCCGTGGAAGCCGTGGTTTTAATCTATCTCGCGGGCTACTAATTTATTTGAAATTCGTGCGCTACATGTTTTTAAATCCTTTTTTTTGTGTGGCACAAATTGGCTTACCTTGTTTTCCCCCCGGCCCGGTCCTGTAACCCCCCCCCCCCCCCCCCCCCCAAGCCGAGGCAGGCTCTTGCTTGGCGGATATGGCCCAACCCCACTAGCAATGCGGTGATGGGGAAGAGCGGGGTTCATCGGGTTGATCGTGAATCTCATTTTCCTAACCTGCTTCCCTTCCTGCTTCCTGCTTGATCTCTCTTCTGCTGGCAATCTCAACTCTTTTAAATCTTGTCTTCTGTAATACCGTGACCTGACACCACATAATTATATACGTGCCTAGATAACACAGATAAAACCATGGCTGCTACTAACACGATCGAGGTCCCCCACTTGGGCGGCATCAAGGCCGGGTATGCGCTGTCGGGCGAGTACGACCCCACGAAGCCGACGTGCGTGCTCATAAACTCCATGTGCACGACTGTGTCGCTGTACAAGGGCCAGTTCGGGAGCAAGCCGCTCACCGATGCCCTCAACCTGCTCGCCATCGAGCCCCTGGGCCACGGCGCCACGACCTGCCCCACGGAGCACTTCACCTACTGGGACACAGCCATCATGGCGCTGCAGGTCATGGACAAGCTTGGGATCGACAAGGCCTTTGCGCTGGGGACCAGCCAGGGCGGGTGGATGGTGGCTCGCATGGCCTTGCTAGCGCCTGAAAGAGTTTGTGTTTCTTTTTGTCGTGTCACTCTCTACTCCTGCTAATCACCAAACATTGAATGCTGATTCAGTGATGGCTACCTTATCTAGATCCTCGGTCTCATACTTCTAGGAACGTCAATGGACTACGAGTCCGCCGACTCGCGCAGCAAAGGGGCTTGGGATCCCAAGACCCTCTTGGCCCCCTTTTACGACAGCTGGTGCGGCCAGACCCCGACCCCGGACTTCCTCATCGACGATGTCTGGTGCGGCATGGTGGGGAGTCTCGGATTTGGAACGGGAGCCACGGCCGCAGTGATTCAGTTTTGGACCGAGACGCTCAAGGCCGTGTACAAGGGCGACGAGGGCCGCAAGAAGGTCAAGGTGGCGCTTGGGTGTCTGCTCGAACGGGATGGTCTCCTTCTGAGAATCAGGGATATTACCTGTCCTGTGTACTGGCTACAGGTATGTGACACTGCTCTGAATTTTATGTTTGTTTTTGTTCGTTGGCTAATTATTCGCTTGCTAGGGAACTGAGGACGTGCCGTTTGGAACAACCATTCCGGCGGAGCAGATCAAGCTCTTTACCTCGTCCAAGGAGGCCACTCTTTCTTTCATTGAAGGGGGTGGACATTATCTCAATGCTACCAATCCAAAGGAGGTGGGGGATGCGTTGCTCCAGATGGTAAATAAATACCAATAAAAAGCTCCGACAGTGGAGACTGACAATTCTTTTATTGAGGAAAGTACTCTTCCCAAACGGACCACAAGTTATTGACGGACAAATATATGCCCACCGCTTGACTTGTATGTACAAAAGAGAGGGCCAAAGGAGAGGGGACTCCCTCACAGTGCAGGGACGCACGCAGCCTCGAATGATATGGTGTTTGACATCATTTAGTAGACTGGTTTTTTTTTTTTCTTTTTTTTTTTTTCTTTTCTTTTTTCTTTCTTTTTTGCCTCACGAGGATAAGAAATCTCCCTAATACCGAGCAACTCATAAGCCTGCACTACGGATACGTATCCCTTAACACAAGGAAAATAAGCCTTTTATATTGCTCTTTTAACTTGGGCCTCCATGAGGGGGCTTCGGGCAAAAGCAATGGTTACCCTCCATAATACTGGCCATGGGGGACACATTAACCCCTTGTTAGTATGCCTCGAATGACTTGAGGAGAAATATGGCACGCACTAGGTCGCACTACCTTATATGAGTAGGTATTTTCCTTCTTGTTGGGGAGCAAGTCGCCTTCCCACTGATCTTTTTCTCCTCCTTCGAGTTCTTTCTCGCGAAGGGGCCAGCGCAACAACCGCGGTAGGATCGCGATCTCCTTCTTTTACCTACCTCCAGCTGCTTGCTTCGTTCAAAAAGGTATTTTACAGCAAGTTTTCACCCAAGCATCACGAACAGAATATTTCTATTGCTTCCGGACTGTAGGTGCCTCTACTAGTATTTGCCAGGACCGAAGAATCTAATAGAGCTGTCTGTCAAAGACGTACATGTATGTTGACAAGGCGGCGGGCAGCTATATAAGTGCTGGTGTGGTTTGCTTCATTTTTCACAACGTGTGGAGACCTCTCAGACCCCCTCTTTGCCTGGCGCTTTGACGGGGCAATGGCCCCAGTCATCACACAAGAGTTGGGATGGCCGCTCTTCTTGAACTTGAAGCCGCCCGGTTGGAGCAAGACCCCCGCAGGTAAGGTACTTAGGGTAAGCAAACAATATTCAACAACCCTGACCTTTGGACATCGTACCGCCCCTCATGGCACCACCAATCGACGGCAGGGATAACTCACATTCAGGCTTTGTATTTCCGTCGGTCGGCTGTTGAAGGATGACGGAGATTGGCAGAAAAGCCGTGCCCAGCTGGCAGACTGAGGCCATGGAAAGGTTGGGAGACCGTTGAAATCGCACCACTCTTGCTAATTCTGTGTCTTCGCCAGGCTCCACGCAGCAATTCCAACCATCGGGGCATCCTGTCCAGCCATCGTGGTATTCTGCCTAGCTATCAAGGAACCCTGTCCACTCATCAAGGTATCCTGTCTATCTATTAAGGTATTTTGTCGAGTTATCAAAGAGTTTTATTTAATTATCGAGGGTTTTTATTTAATTATTCAATTGTTTTATATAATATTTAAATACTTACACTTTTAAATAAAAACGGTTGCGACTGAAATATCATCGAGGCTGGTTTTGCCACCAAGTCATGTTGTCTTTCTTTTACACCTGCTTTGTGCATGTCTTTGCCCAAGTGATTTCCTCCAAATCTTCTCTAGGGTTTGCCAAAGCACTCAGTCAGTCATTATTGCCCAGGCTAGCACTTGGGGGCTGATGGCGACCTTGGACCTCCTGTTTCCGTCACGACATTTTGCATCAAACGCATGAAGTTGAGCCCCAACAGTTGTGCTCTTCAACTTAACCCCCCCTGCCACCTCAAGATCCCGCATCCCAAAAGTTCCAAGCGTCACCATGGTCAATACATACGTGGTCGCGCCCAACTTCACGACGGGCCCGCCTCCCCTAATCCCACACACTGCTGGGGTACTACGGCCCCCGCCATCTCCCGCACCTCCCGACCCCTTCTCAGAGAAACCTGTGGTCCAACCGGGCGATGTGCTGACGGCGCGGAATGGCGACCCTTTAGTCTAACCGCTACGACCACACGTTCATGGACCCGAACAGTGCCGAGGAGCTCGTGACGGCAGGCGAGTATTGAAATTCAAGGTAACCCTACACAAAGGTCATTAAAGAACTAGCATCACGCCGTAAGACGCACTCACAGCTTCCTTCTATGATAACTCGACCCGCCACCGAATTTCGCCCCAGGCATGTATTGCATGCAAACATTTCCCCGGCAGCCACTGGCACCTCGATACCTTGGGGCGAGAGACTATGCCAGCTCAACAGGGTCAGGAGCAAAGACGACGCTCGATAACTCATAAATGTCTGGCTGGCTCTTCGGGGCGCCATGCCCAAGGTGCGGTGCTCCATTGTACGATGCTGGGGGCACATCCGTTTGTTGTGGCACTGACTGCGTCATGGTATCTCGTCCTTGTCCCGGGCCTCGTTCGCTTCCAGTGAGGTAGGCATTGTGGAGACCGTACTGGCTCGATGCCGGTCTTTCTACGCTCTGATGTTGCGTGTACTGGCCATACTGGCCAGGCTCGGGGGTCCTGGGGCACGTGTGATGCCCGGACAAGTACTGAGGCGGGAGACCCGAGGTGTAGCTGTGCCTAAATGTGAAGTCACCTTGCGGTGGTGCGTTAGGAAGCGTGCTGCCGAAGTTATTGTAGATATTTGGTGCCGTGATATGGCTGAGGGAATGACGGTGTGGTTGCTGCGAAGGGTGCTGCTGATCCGGCTGCCATTGCGATCCGCTTGGTGCATAGACTGGGTTGGACGGGTCGCGCCCCGCATAAAATGGGTTCTCGTTTGCCATTCCCGTCACTTGAGCTGATAATACGGATACCTGAGAGATCCCCGAGGACTGAGACATTCCTGTTGCTTGAGGAGATATGGGAAGCATGGGTCCAAGATATTGTTTCACTTCAGTTCGCTTGGGGTTGGTGGTAGTCTGGTGTGGGGCCCAGGGCATGGGGGCAGCGGGATATTGGGGCGCTTGGGGCGCCGCTGACGCATTGCCCAAATTTCCCGTGAGGTACAGCTTGGGGCCAGATGAAGGAGTAGTTTGTTGCTGGATGTGGCCTTGATCAAAGCAGGACGAAGAAGCAGGCGGGGCAATAGGCATGGAAATGGTCTGTGCTGGGGGCGACCATAGAGGGTATTGAACACCATCATGGCGGTGGATGAGCTCTTGTGGAATCGTCGAGAGTGGTTTTGCGGCCAACTGTTGTCGGGAGAGTTGCAAGGCAGGGGGGCCTTCGGGCTGCGGTTGTTGGGATGGTAACATGCCGGTGAACTGGGACGTTGCATCGATGCCTCCTCCCTGTTCATAGTAGTCCTTCATTGGATTGTATGTGGTAGCTTGTTCCGTTGACAATGGCTGGTGCTGTGGTTGTTGCTGTGGTTGGTGGGAACTCGCCGAATTCCCACCGAGAAAATACTTCGCTCCTGATGGACCTACATGGCTCGATGATCCTCCTGCATTCCACGACATCTGATGACTGCTGATCATTCCTTCGTTTTTCATAGGCCCGAACATGCTATGAGCAAAAGGGGTGTTGCTGGCGGGCGCCGGCGGTGATGCTATGGGGCCTGGAGTACTGTATCTACTGATCTGATCAGTTCCCGAAGCTGGCGGTTGAGCGAACTGCCTAAACGAAGAGACTGTCGCCAGCGGGGTGGATGGGCCGGTGTTGAACAAGAGAGCGGTTCCTTCTTTGTCGAATTTAGAACCTGAACGCGACTTGTCTCCGGCCCAAGGCGAGCCGACGAATCCCGGGCTGCCTGTGCCCAATATTGCCGCGCTGGATCCAAAAGGCCGCGTACTTGGTAAAGCTGTGCTTGGTCTCGGAGAAGAGTACGGCGGAGGTGGGTCGTTGATCTCGGCCAGGGTCGCTCTAAGGGGATCGGGACGACCGAAGACGTCTGGCCCGGAAAGAGCCGGGGTTTTCCTGTCGCCGCCAAGCATCTCATCCAGGAGACCGACGTTGTGCCAAGCCGACGAAGATGGCTTCCTAGTCTTTGAGCCGGCATCCTCAGAGCTGTCTGGAGTTGCACCTTTCAACAGGGGGGAAAGCAGCACCAGCTGCCTTAGAAAGTTGAGTTCGGCGATGACAGAACTGTGTTGTCGGGATATCAGGGGCTCCTGGCTGGCAAACTCGCGCGAGTCGATAAGCATCCATTCCAGTCGACGGCCTATCGATGAGTGGCCGTCGTTGGCGGCGGGCCGGAGCTTCTCGATGAGCTTGCAGACTTCGAGCAGGCCTTT
This sequence comes from Lasiosphaeriaceae sp. G1095, assembly GCA_027569635.1. Lineage (NCBI taxonomy): Eukaryota > Fungi > Ascomycota > Sordariomycetes > Sordariales > Lasiosphaeriaceae > Lasiosphaeriaceae sp. G1095. The sequence goes on along the minus strand of JAPDFK010000610.1, from coordinate 4,426 downwards.
GTAGGCGTTTTCGATGATGGTGTTGACGCGTCCGAGGATGGCGGGCATCGACTCAAGAACCGGGAGGGATTCGTTGCGCAGCGTGATGAGGTCTTCAAGGTCTCGGTAACAGGTTTTTACGAGCTCGAGACAGTGGCGAACTGCGACTGGCGCATGGTCGAGTTTGATCCCAAAGACGACAAGGTTATAAGCCGCCTTCAGGGATCCCACGGCTAAGGCCACCTCCATGATGACCCGCTGCCCGTTGTCGGAGACTTTCGGTTGAGGTGAGGCCCTGGTGAAGCGGAGGGAGCGGTTGTTCGATGCAGGCGGGGTTACGACGAGGGTCGAGATGGAAAAGCGCGGGGCGTGGGGAGCGAGCGCGCCCGGACAAAGAGGAGTGGCTTGAGGGAGAGCAAAGGCCCACTCCAGACCTGGTCTCGCGGCGAAGACGCCTTGCTACCTCAGCCACAGACCGCTGCTGCCATCCGAAATAGGCAACTCAGCAAACAAAATCAAGGATGGTCTTCAACTGCTTGATCCGGGCGTTCCAGACTGTCGGGGGTGATGTGATGAAAGTTCCAAATTCCAGCACGGTGGGGGGAGGCAAGGGAGCTCACGGGGCAGTCAGCAAAGCCTCGCCGGGCTAATCAGACGATCACCCAGTCTTTCAGCCATCCACAAAGACGGCCTATGTAGGTGACCAAGAGTGCCGCCGATAGGCGGCTTGCAAGCCAGGTCGTGACAGGTCTGGGCTGGATCATTGGATAGCTAACGCAATGGTGAGGGCTGGACTGTGGTTTGAGGGGCGTTCGATAGTGGCGCCGCCGAATTCTGCCTTCGGCCGCAAGCTGCTGTAAACGGATAACAAAGAGTACATAGATAGGCGGCAAACACGCACTGTGCGATAAGGTGATAGATCAGAGCCTTGCGAGGGGGACATGTCGACAAAATTAGAGTATACACAGTGTCATCAGGTGCGGCGCGGATGGGATTGGAAAGAGCCAGCTCCAAGGCAGCTGAAAACCAATGTCACACGCAATAAAGCGGGTCGGACAGTCGGTCACCCCACACTAAACTGAATAAAGACTGGCTTTGAATACAGAAGTAGCATAGCTTGGAAGCGGAACCTCACAAGTCCTCCCCATCAAGGCTTGGCCTGCACATCCCCTCGTCCCACCGTCCAATTACACAATTACATGCACCAACTTGTCCTTAAACCAGCACCACGGCGGGCGCGACGACCTGCTGCGGCGCACCGCCGCGCGATGCCCCGTCCTTTTTCGCAGCCTTGGCCAGTCCAGCACAGACAACGGCAGCGCGCACACCCTGCCGCAGGTTGGGGACGTGGATGAAGTACCACTCGCAGGGCTGCGACAGTAAGATGTAGCCCAGCCCTGCCACCTCGGCGATGACAGCTTCCAAGTGGCCCTTCTGCTGGAACCGGCCCGCGTGGTCGCCCGGCGCAAAGTGAACCAAGAACGTGTCCAGGGCGCTGGCCAAGCTCGCAGCCTGCGGTGCCACGGCGGCATCCGAAGGCGGCAATGTCGTGCGCTGGCTGCGCGATGGGTGCAACAGGTAGGCCGACAGGACGCGCCACTGGTTCAGAGCGAGAGAAGAAGCTGTGGCATCGACAACAATGGTTAGCAATGGGCGACCAGCATTGCAGGCTGGGATCAACTCACCGTCGGCCGTCTTGCTGCTTTCGTCTGGGGGAATCGACGTTAGGAACGCCGCGATCGGTGCCGGAAGCATGGACAGTTGACTCCGCGAGTTGGCATCGATGCTGGTGAAGAGGACCTGGGAGAGAACATGCTGGAGCGCGGCATTGCGGGTGCGTGGCTCGAGAGCCAGCGCAACGATCTCATCGGGCCCAAGGCTTCCACCCTTGCCGAGACCGAGCTGGACCAGCGAGACAGCCAGAGCACGAGGGTCGGCCGTCACTGGGTAGAGATGGTAGTTGCTCTCGACGTGCTGCTGGATGAGGGTTCCGCGGGCGTGCAGCTCCGAAGCAATGTCACGGTCCGGGGTCGCGTCGAGCAGGAATTGGCTGAGCTGGATCGTGTCTTGCGGCGGCGGAGGCGGCGGGGTGGAATACTTGGGCTCTACTGCAATGGGCGCGATATTGGCGTTGTATTTCTGTTGGCGCCTCTTGCGGTACAACAAGGCGGCGATGGCGAAGCCGATCAAGGCACCAGCGAGGAGACACCCGACGACAGCGCCTGCCATGGCGCCCGTGTTGATCGCTGGAGCTGGAGCTGGAGCTGGAGTTGTTGATCCGGCGGCTTGGGAGGTAGTCGTTTCACTCCCAGACCCAGGGGAACCAAAGGGGGTGCTTGGTTGTACGGAAGACGACGTTGTCGTCGTCGGAGCCGAGGCCGAGGCCGAGCCCGTATTCCCATTTTGAGGGGTTGCAGGTGGTACATAGGTGAAAGTCGAGCTGGTGGGTGTGTGCGTCGGCTTCGGTCCGGTTCCGACATAGCTGATGAACACTAGACCCGTATTTTGTGCTTCATTGATGGACGTGGTAGTTAGTTTGAAAGCCGCCGTGATGTTTTGGCCCTGGTAGGTTGTAGTGATTGTAGTCTCCGCCATACTGATTGCGTTGATCCAGCGGACGAGATGGTGCAAAATCAGCAGACCAACACAAGGTGTGGGAGACGAAGAACCACATCCAGAGGCCAGCCGCAAAGGGGGAGTTTGGGATATAAGGGATGTCAGCACCCATCACACTATAGGGAGACCTGGAACGTGCGCTGCCCCCCCCCCCCCCCCCTACCCGCACCGGGCAAGCAACACAGTGCCAGTTTCGTACCGGTGGGAGCCCCTTCCGACCGAATCTCATTTTCAGTTCTAGGCCGCTTGGCAGCTCCCCCTCTCGTCAACTTGGGCCTGTCTTGGTGGTGGCCACCCTTGGCTGCGTCCTCTTTGAGCCGACTCCCGCGGCGACGCCCATAGTGCCTGAGAGTGACCGGGGCCACAAGCCTACGGCCCCCATATACTCTTGTGCGTCTGGCGTCGTACACGAGAGAAATTAGCGCAGTTCTAGACCGAGTACGTACATGTACAAAGCAAGCAAACTTGCCTGAGCGACGCCAGCCACCGACCCCAGCCCCTGGGCAATCCTGCCACCAGTTGCATGGTGCGTTATCTGTTTCTCCAGCACGCCAAAAAAACGTGATGAGTCTCCCATCCTCGAGGTTTGTTCTGCCATAGAGATTGAACTCCTATCCATCCTCACTCGACCTCAAGGATGAGCGCAGAGACATTTCCAGATATCGTGGTGTCCCTAGACTTGGGCACCACCTACACCGGTAAGTCGATATCGCTTCAAAAATGAAGAAAAAAAAAGTCACTAAATGAACGCAGGCGTGGCATGGATGACACCGCGGACGCCCATCCAGGTCATTTCAGACTGGCCAGGCAGTGGTGATCGCGGGGAACGCAAGGTACCAACCCAGCTCATCTACAATGCCAGCGGCGCCCTCTCGTCGTGGGGCTTCATGTGCGCCGACGACGATGACGGCACGCCGGGCAAGACGCGGCGCGAGTTCTTCAAGATCTTCATGGAGGCCGACACGCTGGCCGACGCACAGAACCAGGGTCTGTCGAGCGCGCCACGCACCACGCTCGAGGCACAGCAGTTGGTCACGGACTTCCTGCGCGAGGTGTACGTCCACATCAAGGACAGCATCGAGACCGAGACAGGCCGCCGGCACTTTGGCGGGTGGACCGACATGGCCGTCGAGTTCCTCTTCAGTGTGCCGACCACGTGGACCAAGCACGCCGTCATCAACACGTTCAAGACGGTCATCCGTAACGCCGGCTTCGGTGTTGAGGGCCCCCGCCACTCAGCTCAGGTCGATCTCACCGAGGCCGAGGCCGCCGCCGTCGCCACGCTCAAGACCAGCGCCGTCAGCTTCCCCAAGGACAGCCTATTCCTCACTGTCGACGCCGGCGGCGGCACCACCGACTTGGCGCTGATGCGGGTCACGTCCGAGAACCAGCAGGTGCCACAGATGTCTTCGCTGCACGCCGTCAACGGCGTTGGTGTGGGTGCCACGCTGATCGACCGCCTCTTCATCCGCCTCGTGAAGCAGCGGCTGGCAGCGTATCCCGACATCTCCGCCCACCTGCCCCCTGACTACGTAATGAGACTGGCGCGGAGCCATTACTTTAGGACCGTCAAGCACAAGTTTGGCGAGCGAGCCTACATGCAGCCTATTTTCAAGATCCCGATGGAAGGCGTGGCACATGACTTTAGCCACCCAGGGCTCGGGATCGAAAATGGCCGGATGCTGTTCACTATGTAAGTGCCCTAGCCGGGGGGGGGGGGGGGGGGGGGGGGGGGGGGGGGGGGGGGGGGGGGGGGGGGGGGGGGGGGGGGGGGGGGGGGGGGGGGGGGGGGGGGGGGGGGGGGGGGGGGGGGGGGGGGGGGGGGGGGGGG
>JAPDFK010000609.1:0-10282 GCA_027569635.1 Lasiosphaeriaceae sp. G1095 | reverse complement strand
CCCCCCCCCCCCCCCCCCCCCCCCCCCCCCCCCCCCCCCCCCCCCCCCCCCCCCCCCCCCCCCCCCCCCCCCCCCCCCCCCCCCCCCCCCCCCCCCCCCCCCCCCCCCCCCCCCCCCCCCCCGGAGGTCCAAGAAGCTCAGTATATCATATCAGTGGGTTAACAGGATATATGTGATCTTTTTATGAAAAGTTTGGGTTGGGTCATGACGACAGCGTTCTTATATACCTATCTATCCTCTTGCCTCATATTTCAGGGATGAAAGAATCACAGCTAATGAACATGCGCACATTCTTCTTTTTTTTCCTTCTTTTTTCACGGCCCCCTCCTCCTCCCACTTCCTCCTCCTAACCCTTTCCACCGCAACTTGCTCACCCATGACGCAAACGCCACAACCTCGGGCTCCGCCAGCAGCAGCTCCACCGTGAAATACCGCCGCGCCAGGTCCTCGTGGTCCGCGAACTGGTGCACAAACGGTGGCACGCCCCGCACAACCACGCGACGTTCTGCAGCTCGTCCGCCCGATGCCAGCCGCGCTTGACCACTTTGGCATGCACCATGCGCGGGATCAGATGATGATATGTCAGGTTGATCCAGTCGCGCCCGCAGATCTCGCACGCCGTGACTTGTCCTTTGGAGGAGGGCGCGGGCGGCGGTGTTGTTGTGCCAGTAATGTATAGTGTCAGTACGCCTGCGAAGAGCTTGTCCGCTGACTCTGGGTCCGGGTCCAGGCCTGAGGTAGTGGTAGTGGTGGTGGTGATCCCGTATGTCCGCAGCGACTCGCCGATGGATGGGTCTAGAGTGTGCAGGATCGACGAGGCGTCGTCGCTGGCCAAGGGTAAAGTGTACCGGTCTTGCAGTTCGGAGGAAGAGGATGCCCAGGTGTGGTGGGAGACACGCTGGAGCTCGTCCGGGAGAGATTGGAATGTCTCGGACGCGATGTACTCTATGAAATCGGCCAGATCATCTTGTTGTGGCGTGCTCTCTTCGCTTTCAGTGGCGGCGGCGGCGGCGATGTTTGTTTCAGAGATGGATTTCTTGGTGCTCTTCTTCTTGGCTCGTCTCCGCGGTTTGCCGGATGGCATTGTAAGACGCTCGACTAGCACTGCGGAGAGAACGTCCCTGAATTGTTCGTAGTTGGCTGTAGTAGTTTCATCCTGAAGTTGATGTTGATGGGCCATGGGCTGTAGAGGGCTGGGGGTTTGGTGGTGTAATTGGACGATGTGGATTGTGTGTATGTACTCAAAGGACGAACTAAAAGGGGGCGAGCTGTTAATGTCAGGGGTTTTGGGGAGGGTTATTGTAACCCCCCTATATCTTATCAACTCAATTGAAGGGTGGTTTAAACGGTCTGCTCACCAAGATAATTTGGGACGTCTCTTCCGCACAGCTTGCTCGACTGGAACTAGTCCAAGGTAGTCCAAGGTCAACAACTCCCAGGCTGCCGGCCGTGAGTGCTATTGCCTCACCCCGCACATGTCCGCCAATTGCGAGATATATCATGCCGCCCGGGAACATTGAGTGAGTCAACCGGCCACCCTCGAGACGCCAACGAACACAACCATGGCGAGCAGCAGCAAAAAGATCATCGCGTTTGACCTCTACGGCACTCTGTTGTCGACCGAGTCAATCGCCGGGGAGCTAGCAAAGTTGTTCGGCGATGACAACGCCAAGCCCATAGCTGCGCTGTGGCGTCGCTACCAGCTCGAATACACATGGCGCATCAACAGCATGGGTATGATGATGACCCAATCCACAAGCACAATACAAACATAGCAGCATTTTCACGTCGTGCTAAAAAGACCCTCCAGGCATATATCGCTCGTTCAGCGAAATCACCCGCGGCGCACTGCAGCATGCCGTGGCCGAATCGGGAGAGACTCTCTCGGCCGATGATTCAGACAAGCTGATGAAGGCGTACGACGCGCTGCGGGTCTTTGGCGAGATCCCCGCCGCGCTGGATCTGATGCGGGAGAAGAGTCAGGCGGGGTTCGTCGAGGCCTACGTTTTCTCCAACGGGACCGACGATATGGTGTCGGCATCGATCGCCACGTCGCCGGATCTCCACCCGTACGCAGAACTGTTCAAGGGCCTGGTCACGGTCGACAGCGCCAACGTGCGTGTCTTCAAGCCCGACAGGAAGACCTACGACCATCTTGTCGGCGAGGTCGGGAAGGAGGGCAAGGCCAGCGATGTCTGGGTCGTCACGGCGAACCCTTTCGACGCTGTCGGGGCGAGGGTAGCAGGCCTTCAGTCGGCTTGGATTGACAGGGCTGGCAAGGGCTGGGTCGATCGGCTGGGCGATGTCGTTGGCGACATACGACCAACACTGGTGGTTTCGGGAGTTGACGAGGCTGTGGAGGCCATCCTTCAAGGCGCATCGTGATCCAGACCTGTATATGCACACAAATTGCCTGTCACTTAATCTCCGAAAGCAGTGAGACTGAGGCGGATTTAAGCAGTTGTGAGCACTGAGTATGTATGCTGCTTGGACCCTAACCCGCAATCTGGGCTTTCCGTATTGGGCGATGATCACGACCCGAGCTCGGCGGTGCCACTTGTCATGGTAGAAGGAGTAGTTTGTCATCCAATTCTCCTCTCGCTGTGTTAAATTTGCCCGCTTACTCTCATTACCTCGTACCATCATTCTGGCCAACAGATAGGAAAGAGCGGCAAGGAGAAGCAGGAAAGAGCTATCATGGATCGATCGATCGATGACGACCAGGGCAAGGGCGGGCTTGCCCGTTTTGCGGTGAGTCGTCTGTTCGAGCCTTCCATCCCCGACCCCTACACTATCAGCCCTCGTCCTCTCTGACAGCTGCTTACCCTTATTCTAGTGCGATTTCTGCAAACACAAAAAGATCAAGTGCCTACCTGCCTGAGCAACCACCTCTTCGTCTTCATCTCGTTAGGCGCTAACCTCGTTTCAGATGCTCTCGAGAGCTTCCCAAATGTGCGGCCTGCAAGCCATGGCCAGGGACATGCGATTATTCCAGGCAACTGCTGGGGACTTCCAAGCCGCCCGAGGTCAAGTCTGTCGCCCTCGCCTCTCGTGTTCCACTCCCAGCCATTCAACTCGCGCTGACCCCCAAGAAAGACCAATAATCAAGCCCCAAACCGTGCCCGTGTCCATCGGGCTACCTGTTCATCCTGTGCAGCGTGTTAACTCGGACTCGTCTGCTGCTCGACTGGAGAGGGTCGAGGCTGCTCTCGAGACTCTAACGGCCTCGGTCAACCGACTACTGGCTGTCTCGGAACGTCGAGGCTCACAAGGTCAGGAAAAGGAGTCGCGAGATGATGGCTGCCTCATTGCCGAGCACCTTGGCCGTGGAAAGTCCCCAGCATCGCCACACTCGTTCTCTGCTGTGGGCGAAGCAGACTCCCATCTTCACCGAATCCTCCCACTGCTAAAGCCTCAGCCGGACTACATGGTCGCCATCAACGGTCTTACAGAACTGACTAAAAACCTCACCGACTGCCCCTGTCCTCCCTTGTCTTCCGTCAATTCCAACATTTCTAAACCATATATCATACATGACGAGGAAACTGGGGTTTGGATGATGAACAGTATGGGCCCAAAGTCAAAGTACCAGTAACGCCAAACTTGCCAACCAACTGATAACAAACAGAATTCTCTCGCATCGCGGAGCTCACCAAAATCTTTTTTGACACCCCATCCAATGAGCTGCTGCGCCAGGCCATATTCGAGCCATCAGAGGCGCCTCCCGCATGGGTCATCTTTGTGAGCTATCTGCTTCTGGCAGCTCCAGACTCCACAGACCTCGGGAACCTCACGAGCATGCTGCGATGGAACACGAAACTGGCCTTGAACCATGCATCCTTGTATTTGATTCCTTGCAAGACGAACATACAGGCATTCATGCTGTTGTCTTTTCATGGGGAGGACTATGCGTCGCCAAATACCTCTTGGATGCTAACCTCCTACGCCTGTCACCAAGCCGAGGCTCTTGCCATCTACCACCCCTCCGCCGAATTTGACCAAGAAACCCATCAACGTCAACTGTGTCTTTTCTGGGGTCTCTTTGTCTTGGAGAAAATCTGCGCCTTGGCTTTTGGTCGCCCTGTCTTCCTGCCGACATTCTTTTACCGAGATGTCCCGGTGCCCAGCTTCGACTATTTGGCCAAGTTCAAATTCCACCTACACAATACGCCCTTTGAGGACAGCCAAACGACCTACTCGGCGTTTGGAGCACATGTATTTTTACAAAATATCAAGCTGGCCAAGTTGATTGGGACAATACTAGATGTGCTAGTCTCGGGAGGCTCTCTAGAGGAACGAGCCCACCTGAGAGCCCGGCTTGATGCCTGGTGTCAAGAAACGAATGAGGTAAGACCCCTGCGGGCACTCCTGGCTTTTTGCAGATTGCTGACAACGTCTTAGGTTCTCACCCACGCCAGGGAGGCTGAAAGGGACGTATTTGGCGAGGCGCCCTACACGGAGATGTCGCAATTTATTGCGACCGTAAAGCTCCGGGCTCTCCATGCCATGATTATACTCATCAAAGACCTGCCACAGTACGACGAATTGCGATTAAGCGGATCGAGAGAAATATTGCAACTCATACCAGAAATGTTGTCTGGCTGGCATCCCGTCTACAACGGCGTAATCTGGTAAACCATCACATTGCCTCTCTCCGATATAATTATTGATAACTGACTTATTTTGACACAAGGCAATTGCTGTATCTTCCTTTCACTCCTTTCTTCGTTATACTCGGCCATGTTATTCGAAATCCACAAAACCCAGGGGTGCACGATGATCTCACATTGTTGCATTCACTGATCGGCCACTTTACCAGCCTACGGTCGCGGCTGACCCTCCTCAGCGAGACCTCTGCTCGGCTAGCACACACTGCTGAAGTCTTCTTTCGACTTGCCAAACGATATGTTCAAGAAAATAGTGCAGTCTCCGCTAGCGGTTTCCCCGCAGAGTCGTACGGAAACCCAGCACAGCCAGCTCCGAACAATAAAGGGTCGGCCAGCAATCTCCAGCCAGAATCAGCAAGCGGGACCGCCTTGAATGACGATACATTCGGAGATTTCTCCTTCGATAACGTCGAAATTGACAAGTTTCTCAGCTGGCTACCCCAGGACTTGCCGCCGGACTTTCCTTTATTCGCCAACACAGACGTCCCGGCGGAGGATAATGGGGAAGGCACCTCAACAGCGACACGTCAAAATCCGCCTCATGGGCAGAAGAGGCCTTTCGAGGCAACTTTTGACTGGTTTTCGTGGGAGAACTATTATTCAGACACTGCAACCGCACCTCCGAAAGGCTGAGGCAACCCTCTTCTGCAGCTCGGAGTCCAGGTACGTACTGATACAACAGTCTCGTGAACGACATGTGCGTATGTGTCGTCTTGGGCAACCGGGTGCACAGGCCAGTCAGCCCCACGACCTCCTATCATCCGAAGGCTCTATAAAGCAGTTTTGCAACTCCAGTCTCCAAGCGAGGTATGCCGGTCGAGCTGGGCTGGGGGTCAAGCGGTGGATAGTCGCGTGTATGGCGTAGGTACCACTCGCCTCTGGCCACCATTTCACTTGAGGGTTAGGTTAGCTACATATTAGCCTACAACATAATTTCAACTGTCGCTTTTTTTTTTTTTTGTTGAATGTACAAGCTGACGGTTGCAATTGAGATCAATGTCATCTTGCGCATTCATAGTTCATACGAAAGCGTCATTTCTGTCCCCCAACAACATTGAACCTGACAAAGGGGATTAACGGATTCGAAGCAGCCGGTAGTCGATAGCGTCAGCTCTCACTCTCAAATGCAGAGCCAGGATAAGCGGCAACCAATGATCAATGGTCCGCAGGCAGATCAAGACGAAAGGGAACTTCCACACTGCACTGGCCGGACCAAGTGGTGACGCCTATCTTTTGTTGTGAGATAACTCGGGCGAGAATGGGGGGTAAGCACCGAAACAAACCCCAGCGAAGGACAAATGGTTCAACAGGGACCAACGTCGGTCGACCAGCCAGCTCCAGGGCGCCATCTCATACTTCGGCAAAGTCAGGCTGCTTGGTATCAGTCAAGACGATGTCGCTCTTTGGGTCAACTGCGAGAACGAGTATTGGTCTTTCAATGTTGGCCAGAACAGATGAAGAGGAAAGCACTTGGCTTTGGTTTCAACCTTGGAGGGAGTTTGGTGTTTTGGAACAGCAGCTTGGCGAGCTTTCCCTGCAAAACAACCCGGAGGCCGAACGTGAGTAGTTGAGACTTAAAAAACGATGAACGGTTGGTCATTGGTCAATCATGATACAAAGCCGTCCAAGGTTACATTGGGCCTCCGGTGTAGGCCTTCGAAATTTGCTATTCTTGTTGTCGTTGGTTGCGGTATGTGGGGATCAAGACACTTTAGGTCCAGACTCGGCAGCTCTCCTTTGCCCAGAAACCCGGGACAGGGGTATTACCACGAGGGGCCGTCCGGGTTCACGGCGCATATCAACCCAACAAGTTCGGACGAAACCCCACCGGGCTGCCAACGGCCAGGTCACGCAGCCCGAGGACGACTGAACCACAACAGATGCGGCCGGAGGAACATTTCTTCTCATAAAACAGGTCGCCAAAATTCTCTGGTTGGTCCCACGGACAAAGTTGAAGCGAAGCGACTCATGTCTTTGGTGATGTATTAATTATTCAATATTTGAACCATACCGTCCAGGGTCTGTAGGCCCTGTCTAATGTTATTTTACAGTTGTTTTAAAGTTGTCAGTTGGTGTGCCCTTTAAGGCACAGGTTGCTGCACACCGAGAAAATGACAGTACCACTTGCCCATGTGGACTGGTTTGTGTAAGGTCCTTCTTCTTTTGCTTTTTGCCTTTTGCACATCAGATCGGGTCAGACCAGGCTGCATTGGAGGGGTATTGGATGAATAAATGGGATGAAGTTGGGATGGATCGGTTGATGAGGTTGGATCGATCGGGCCATATTCTGCGAGGCCGTTTACCGATGTCGGGGTTGGCTGGTCGGTTGGGGGCTTGAAGAAATGTTTCGACCGGGTGGTCAAGCTTCTCTTTCCAGTCATCTTCTTTTCATTAATCACGAGTGTGGCCCCTGCCCAGATATGTAAGGCGAGCTACTCTGTTCGTTGACCTTTTACTTACCACCGCAGCTACACCGTCCCCCACAGAGCAATCAACCGTTTTCCGCTACTCATTCTGGAAATCATCGACTGGCTCGCCGGTTGAATCACCCAATTCCCTGCAGGCCTGAGACTTACTTATTCTCCATGCGGGGTCCAAAGAAATGGATGAACGGGCCGAGGCCCATGTTGCGTCGAGAAGACTCTTTGGATGTGCGTCGATTGCATCTGGGTTAGATCATAGCCCTGGTGGGTGGGAGGTCACGGGCATGTGGTGAGTTCCGGATACAATGTTTCGGCCCTATGGTCACCGAATGTCCAAGGCCACAGTCTCTTTTCTTCCCTTAGCTGGGAGGTATTTTCTCCTCCTTTCCTCGAGGCATAGTAGAGTCTTTTGGGTCGTTGACCATGAACACACCATCTGGTCGGCAAGCCAGCAAAGAAGGTAACTGCGGCCCTGGGCAATGAGATCTTGAGACCCACAGCCTTCCGGATTATCGTGAGTGGTCCTTCTTAGAGGAGCCCGCCTGCCTTCATCGAAATGACATATAAGATGAGATCAAGGCTGGCTTTTCAGAAGTTTGAATCTTGGATCAATCATTCAGTCCTTTGCTCATTCAGTCATTTCGTCTTTCAGCCATCCCATCATTTAATCATTCAGATCAATCATCCATACATCTGCAGGTTCAGCTGTGCTTACATTCACTGATCACATATCACCAACCGCCAAAATGGTCAACATGAAGTCCGCCGCCACTGCCTTTGCCCTTTTGGCGATCAGCCAACTCGTCAGCGCCCAAACCACCCTCACCACATCAACCATCAGCGCCCAGCCCGCCGGCGGCCAAACCGCAGGCACCCAGCTTGACGGCATCCTGCCCGATGGCAGCTTTTCCTATGAGAAGTGGGCTGCTGACATTGTCAAGAACCCCGACGCTCCTCACCTGACCGCTGAGGAAGCAATGAAGGCCGCTGCAGACAAGGGAACAGCCGGTAGCGCTGGTCGTAAGATTAGTATGTCGACTCCAGAGCGTCTTTCTGTGGCAGCTCAATTCTGCTTGTTTTTTTATTTTTTATTTTTAGTATGTGCTGATTTCTTTTGCTACCCATCCTTTTAGAGCGCTTGGAGGGTGGCAACGACACCGAGTGCTACACTCTTGGTGCAGCGACCTTTGAAAACAAGAACAATGCCAACGTGAGCCTTCACCCTCCTCCATGCTATGGCTATACCTTTCTCTCTCTCTCTCTCTCTCTCTCTCTCTCTCTCTCTCTCTCTCCGTATCTGTCCTAAGGAATTCTTGCTAACAACCCACCGAAATGGCTAGCTTGCTGATGCCGCGCGATGCATTGATTTCCTGGCTCGCTTAAAGGACGAAAACGGCGTCGAGGGCCGCGCGAACTGTGTTGCGGCGGAAGGGGCAAACAAGGCCACCGTGTTTTGTTATGTTGGCGAGGCCCAGATCCAGGGAGCCACCGCGAAGTCGGGCGGCACGCAGTCCTTCTGGTGCGTTTTGAGATTTCATCTGATTGATATCAAATCATCAAACCTTTGATGATGATAATTCCCCTCCCTGACACAACAACGGGGCGGCTAATAAATGATTTATAGCAACGACGTTGCCATTGCCGCCGGCAAAGTCATGGATGACTGCCAAAAGAAGCAGTTCGGCATTGTCCAGGGCAACCATTTTTCCAATGGAAACGGCTATATGAATGTCGGGATCCGGAGCCACGAGGCTGGCAGAAAGGCGATTTTCCCCTTTGTACAGGGACCCCAGAATGGCGGCCAAAAGGTCATTTCCACCAGGGTTCCCGCGTAGATCGCTAGAGATGGGGCAGAAGAATAGGCAGGGAAGAGAGAGCTAATAATGAGCGTGGGATAGGTAACAGAGAGGAAAGGAGGGATGAGTCTGGTGTAGAAGGATTGAGCCGCTTTCTTTTGTTTTGGGATTTTGGGATTTTGGAGTTAGGGGAGTTTTTTTTTAGGTACAGAATCAAAGTTGTCCACAGATGGGGTTGCAGCTCGCCTTTCAGTCAGTGCTCACTTTCCCTCTATTATAGTATATTTGCGGCGACAATAAGAAAGTAGCAAAGATATGGGCACTTGTTACGTGATATATATCGCCGCAGACTTTTGCACTGTCACTATATTTCCGGGTGCAAGTTAGGTTCCGGGCCGAGCTGAAGTGTTTGTTTATTTTCCCTCCTTCCCCCCCCCCTCCCTTGAGCTCAAATCAAGAAAGTTATTCTCCTCATTTTAACTTTTCATGTATCTGATTCATCTAATCCCAGTCTATCACCGCTCAATGAATTAAGATTGAAACAAATTGGAAGTTGAACATGCGTTGCTTTCGTAATGCCTTGAGAAACCATCATTGGCAAATGATTCCGGCGGCCGCACCCTGCACAACGGGGCCTCATGAATTCAAACAGGGATGACACGGCCTATCTTGACGAACTCTCCGTCTGATGTCCAAGTTGGCCAAAATATTCACCCTGGATCGTCGTGCTCGGAGGTTGGTGAGTGCCCTTTTTCTCTCTTCTTTTGCGTCTGGACGGGGTGGTTGGCGAATTTTGGGAACCCAGAACTTTGGAGATGTTTTCAATCGTAGTCACACAGCCCCTTATGTAGGTGCATCCGACACATCAGTCAGCCTGGTCGCTTTCGCCCTGGTGGCGATTATTAGCCACAACGTCGAAGCGGTTCCTGCACCCCAGGCAGCAGCCCGCGCCCGAGACGGCCTTTTCTTTTGAAGAATGGGTCGAGGGATGCATCGCCAACCCGGGAGGAGAAACGCTAACTGCCGCAGACGCCATTGCCGCCTTCAAAAAGACAAGGAACCTTCCGAACATGTTTTTCCACCACCGCTGTCAATAACTTCAAGTTATATGTAAAATCTGACCGTTCCTCTTGAAGCAGTTGCTGACTACCTACCTTGGCCACATCATCAAAGGGCGTGATTCTCTTGGGAAACGGGTCCTTTGCTACTAAGAGAAAGAGTTGACAGCGGAAAATAGCCAGAAGCCCAAAGCCTACTTCGGTGAGATTTCCATTGGGGGGGGGGGGGGGGGGGGGGGGGGGGGGGGGGGGGGGGGGGGGGGGGGGGGGGGGGGGGGGGGGGGGGGGGGGGGGGGGGGGGGGGGGGGGGGGGGGGGGGGGGGGGGGGGGGGGGGGGG
>JAPDFK010000608.1:0-10531 GCA_027569635.1 Lasiosphaeriaceae sp. G1095 | reverse complement strand
CCCCCCCCCCCCCCCCCCCCCCCCCCCCCCCCCCCCCCCCCCCCCCCCCCCCCCCCCCCCCCCCCCCCCCCCCCCCCCCCCCCCCCCCCCCCCCCCCCCCCCCCCCCCCCCCCCCCCCCCCCACAACCCAATACCGGTTTGGGAAAGGAGAGGCTGCGAAGACAGACACACGCGCGACTTGGAACAACTTGGAACTCGGGTCTATCGCCCTTGGATCGATGGAGTTCTCCCCAGCCAGCCAAGTGGGAGAATGAGAAAAAGAAGAATTGACAGGCAGACGACGAGAAGCGATCCGGGCTCCCCGCGCAATGGGTAAGTGGTGTCGAGGAATGTCGCTCAGATATCTCCTTGCTAGTGGGTACCTGTTCCAAGCAATGGGAACCTGTAAGGTTCAGTAGGTACAGCCTGTGGTGTGTGGCTTTACATTGAAGGGACAGCCGGGAGTACGACACCCATTGCCACCACAAGGACGAACAGCAAAATGCAACCGCAAATGGACAGGCAAATCCCCCCCCCCCTGGTGGCCAAGTATATCGCTCCCTTAATTGGACGCGACGAATGAGTGTCAGCTGAAAGAACCGCACGACAGGACGAGTGGAGGCGAACAATAAGAAGTACGATACGATACGATCCGATCCGCAGTCCAGGCAGGGCGGGTATATTGATTGCTCAACGGATTACACACCGTAAACAGCCCTTTGCCCTGCACTGCAAATCCTGAGAAGCAAAGCATGGAACCGCCGACTCACAGGCGCGCACTCCCTGGATGATGGAAGGCCCGTGGAGGCTAGAAGGGCGGGGAAGGGCCTCAAACCTAAGGAAGGTAGGGCAGTGGGGTTATTTTGCAAGAGGTAGGTAACCTGTACCTGGCCCGGTACCTTTTTAGGCTGGACGCGCTCCCCCTAACAAGCAGAGAAAGAGGTACCCAGTTACCTACCGTGAAACACGGTGTACTACAGTAATTCCCAGGCTTGCCAGGACAACAACCGCCACAAGAGACCAGGAGTCCTTCCACGTGCCATTCTTCACTCTAGCCTCTTCTAGGGGCGCGGCAAACCACCAATACCTTTAACACGGGACGATATATTGCAATCACCTTCACTACTTTGTATTCTGCTGGTGGCAGACAACCTGAGGAACCTTGTCTAGCTGGGCTAGCCTCAACTTGCTAGAAAGAGTCCAGAGTCCAGAAGTATTCTTCAGCTACAATGGTCCCCTCCTCCTCATGTGTCGCTAGCTCCCGCTCGGGTGGAAAGACGGCGCAGAAGGCTTCCCGCCGAGTGTCCAATCGGTCCAGAAGCCTTCCCTTTTTGGTCCGCAGAAGGATTTCTCATCGCTTTGTTTTACTGGCTGCTTCTGCTGCGGCGGCGGGGAAGTGAGTCTCTGTGTGGCAAAAGCTGTCAGAAAAAGAAGAAAAAAATTTGATGGGAACACGAGACTTGAAGGCGAAAAGAGTAATTCAATCAAAAAAAAGGTAAGAGTCACAGTCACATGGTGAGAGGTCTGGAAGGAAGAAGAAAAGTAAGAATCCCAACGGCGAGTTACACGGGCCCGCTTGATGGACGGTGTTCCCTGAACAAGCACAAGGGAGGAAGGGAAAGGTAGGTTGTACGGAGTGCTGAGCATCCATTTGTTCCACCTGACACCTCGGCACAACTGACACATCACAACAAGGGTTCTAGGTTCTGGGTTGGCCCCCATATACCGGAACGAATTATATATGAATGTTTTTTTTTTTTTTCTGTTCTAACGTAGATCAACCACACGCAAGCTGACGAAGCCACACAAGCTAGCTGATAGACCAACTTGAAGTGCAGGCAGGCTCCCAACCTGAAGTGAATATGGATGGACGCTCGGACTTGCATCCAACCAACACAACGATCAGATGCAGTCAGCAATATGCCTAGGCCTTTAATGCAACAAAACAGAAAAAAATTTTTATCCAAAATGTCCGCCATGCAGTCGTTAATGAGTTAAAGATACACGATATGATATAATTCGTTCAGGTATAATAAGGATGTACAGAGAAAATGAGACCAAAAGACACACAGAGGCCCTCAGCTCTCTTACAGAGCAAAGAAGAGAGCAGCCACCACGGCCGGTACACCAATAGCCACAGCGTTGCGGCCGGCTCCAGCAGTCACTGGGAGCTTGCCGGAGGCGGTCGGGGCAACCACGGCAAGGGTGCCGGTGCTAACCGAGGACGCGGCAACAGGGGTGGCCTTGGCGCTGTTCACTACGGTGCTGAGCGAGAGCGGCGAGCTGCCGGGCTTTCCAACGGTGGTCGGCTGCACAACGGCAGGACCGGCAACGCCCACTGGAGCTGAAGTTGCCGGAACACCCTCACCAATGGGGCACACAGTGGTGCTTACGGCAATGATCTCGGTGGTGACCTGGCCAATCTTGGCTGGGCAGTTGGTAACGGTGGGTGCGCAGCTGGTGATGGTGTAAGTGGTCGTCGAGTAAACTGTCGACGTCGTCCAGCCCTCAGGCAACTCCGAGCTGGAAGCCTCGGCGGTAGCGGAAGGCGTCAGGGTCACGGGGCAGACAGTCGTAGTGACGGCAATAATTTCCGTGGTAACCTTGCCAACAGGGCAGTTGGTGACAGTGGGTGCGCAGCTCGTGATGGTATACGTGGTGGTCGAATAGATGGTGGACGTCGACAGGCTAACCTCAGGGGTGCTGGACGAGCCCGGGCTGCTGACGGTAGAGGAAACAACAGGAGCAGAGCTGAGGACACCGCCATTGCTGGCAGAGGCAGTCGAAGACACAGCGCCTGAGCTGGCAGCAACGGAAGACAAGACAGACTCGCTGGCAGAGACAGTCGACGAGACGATCTCGCTGGCAGATTTAGTCGAGGAAGCCGGGACAGTGCTGGACGGGGCCACGGAGGAGGCTGCGGACGAGGACTCGGTGGTGGTGCTCACGGGGAGAGACGAAGTCTCGGTCTCCTCATCGCAGCTATCATCATCATCATCAGAAGCAGTGCTCGTGGTACTGGTCGCCGAGTTGGCAGGGGCGGAGGACACAGGCGCTGACGTGATGGTGGATGAAACATCAGTGGTGCTAGAGACAACAACGGACGAGATAGCGGAAGCCGAATCCGTGGCGGTGCTAGACACAGTGGATGAGATATCCAAAGCACTGCTAGAGGTGGCGGCGGATGGCTCGGTAGTGCTAGACACAGCAGAGGACGAGACATCCGAAGCACTGCTGGAGACCGCAGAGGAAGACTCGCTGGTAGTGCTCGAGGCAAGTGTACAAGTCTCGGACTCTGTCTCGCAATCCTCGTCGTCAGATGCAGTTGAGCTGGTCACTGAGCTGACCGCGGTAGAAGATACAGGAGCTGAAGTGATGGTGGACGAAATAGGGCTAATCACAATGCTTGAGCTGGACTCGACGACAGAGCTGGAGGCAATGGTAGCGCTAGAAACAACGGCAGAGCTTGACTCAATAGCAGAGCTGGAAGCAATGCTAGAGCTGGGGGCAACGCTCGAGCTGGACGCAACGCTCGAGCTGGACGCAACGCTGGAGCTGGACGTAATGCTGGAGCTTGAGCTGCTAGAGGCGGTGCTGGACACGGTGCTGCTAGAAGCAGTGCTGGACACGGTGCTGCTAGAAGCAGTGCTGGACACGGTGCTGCTAGAAGCAGTGCTGGACACGGTGCTGCTAGAAGCAGTGCTGGACACGGTGCTGCTAGAGGCAGTGCTGGACACGGTGCTGCTAGAGGCAGTGCTGGACACGGTGCTGCTAGAGGGAGTGCTGGACACGCTGCTGGAAGAGCTGGCGCTAGACACAATGCTAGAGGAGCTAGAGCTGCTGGTGGTCGAAGTTGTCGAAACCGTAGAGCTCGTCGAGGCGTAACCATGCTGGACGCACAGGACCTGGCCAGGGTAGATCTCGCAGGCGGCATTGAGCGTGGGGTTGTATGCCTTCAGCGTATCGACAGTGATGCCGTTCGCAGTGGCAATCTTCTCGCACCAGTCACCGGACACGACAGTCTGGTACTTGACGCAGGCAGTTGGCTGGGCCGTCGCAGATGAGGTAGTCGTCGACGCAATAGGGGTCGGGTAGATAGCACCGATTCCAGAGTGAATGAAGTCGTAGTAGGTCTTGCCCTGTGTCTTGGCGCTCCCAAAGTCCACGTCCCAGATCGAGGCACCACCAAACGACGCCCGGCTCTTGATCCCGTTCAGCAGGTCCACGGCTGCCTGGGGTGCAACGTAGCCATTGCCAGCGGCGCCAGAGCCCAGAAGCCCAACGTAGAGCTTGGCGTCCTTGCTCGGGGTGTTCTTGATGTAGTTCTCCCAGGCGATGTAGTTAAAGCCATTCTCGTTGCTAGCCTGGCAGCCTGGGTTGTTGTAAAACTGGATGAACAGAGCATCAAACTTGGCAGCATCAATGATGGGCTTCATCTTAAAGTGAGCATCGTCCATAGGGCATTCGGGCGCCGCGGTGATCAAGTAGGTGCCGGCAGCGGCATCAGTGAGCTGCCGGAGACGCTTCGCCATGGCAATGATGCCAGTCCAGTCGACTATAACGATACGTCTGTCAGCAAAACGGTTCGAGAAAAAAAAGTCGACGAAACAATACGTACAAAACTCGACCTCAATGTCAAAGTCGAAGCCATCGAACTTGACATGCTGGCCGCCAAAGTCAAAAGGTCGGGGCGCGCTCTTGGCCGGGTTGTAAGGGCCAAAAGCGTCCCAAACAAATTCCGCAAAGGCATTGCCGTTGGCTGCGGTCGTGATGGTGTAGTCGGATAGTTCCTCACCAGGCTTGGGGTTGTTGTTAAAGACACCACCAATCGCAAGGAGGACCTTCTTGCCCAACGCCTGGCACTTGGGGATATCGGCCGCAATCAAATCGCAGCCACTGAGAAGGTTGGACTTCTTGTTGCCATTCATGTAGACATCAGCCGCGCAGTGGGCAGCGAAGTTGGTTCCGGCGTAGTTCAGGCCAGAGGGATCCTTCTCGGGCGAGTTGTTGACGAAGCCAATAGTGATGATCTCGAACCCGTTGCTCTGGGCGCAGTAGTCGCCGAGCCTCTGAGTGCCACTCTGTCCCCAGTAGACATTAACGGACGGGGACGCCGCAAGGGCCGGGACGGCGGCCAGGACGGCCACCACCAAAGACTTCTTGTAGTTGTACATTATCGAATCTTGAATTAAGCGTAAAACGTGTATTATTTACGTGAAAGTGAGCGAACAGGCCAAGGCCGTAAAAAGAGTGTGTGTGGTGATATTGAGATCAATAACGAAAGGACGCAAACGAAAACGTTTGCAACGGCTGGATAGCACGCCGTCTGGTGATTGACTTGGATATCCAAGGAGGCGTATGAGGGATAAGACCCCCATCTAGGGGGGGGAAGAGCGCCGCCCGACCTTTCATAGTAAACCGTCCTCACGATGTGGACATGGGTATCGTCCGCCCTGGCCGAGAACAGTCAAGCTCGTTGAAGGCTGTGGACAGGGGACATAGCGTCACCCGTCAAGACTCAAGTCAACGGCGGCGAGTGCGGGTAGGGATAGGGGAAATTGCCCACATCCTTCAACGCAACCCTCACCGTGCCGAATAGCCCCCAGCTTCTGGGCGTTTTGACCAGCAGCAACCAGGCCCGTTCCTTTTTTTTACTCGTTGCTGGCCTCGTCTCCTCGTAGAATTTCCGTCATGGCATTGTATTTTTCTTCGATTTCTACATCTCGTCAGGTATTCATCACGGTCTAAAAGGCTTCGATCGCGAAGAGAGTCCACACCTTGGGTCCATCCATCCTATGCAGAGTCTTGTGGGTGCGCCAAAATTTACCTCAAAGCACCTGCTCCATCCAGGCGCATCCACAAGAAGCGGAAAGGCGGAAAGGCGTTTCCCCTGCCAAGACGTCGGGTTGGTGGCTGCCTTGCCTTGCATGCATGCCATAGGCGGCCATGGCTAGCAGGGGATGAGCGCCAAAGCTCCTTGCTGGATCGATCTGGTCCGGATTTACGGATTACACTCAAACGGATTTACACTCAAACTCCACCATTATTTATTGCCGGGGCACTGGTTGACGTTGACGAGCTTGCAGTTTTTCTTTGCTTTGCGAAAAGAAATTCTCGGCCTGGACTACGGATATGTATATGGAGATCCGAGGCATCTTTTTCCGAAGGGGCCAACCTGGAAGTAAATAAATAAACCCCCACGCTTTTAGCAGTGATGGACAAGGCGACTTGGATTGATTCGAAAATCAACACCTTGTGTTAGTACACGTTAGTACACAGTAACTCGGACGCCGGTAAAGTTGCACAAGAAGACCTTCGAGAAAATGACTCATGGAACGCCAACCAAATTGGAAAGGCTCAAAAATAACAACTCGAATGGTTTGAAGTTGTGCCAGGGGTTGAAGCGAGGCAAGTACGGATTATGGATGGATACGGGTGTGGGGGCAGATTAAAATTACCAACCAAGAAATCCCAATGTCATTTGTGGGTTTTCGATTCGGCAAGCCCAACAGGGAACTTTTACCAGGTCTCTGCATCAAGGCATCGCACCCGCCACGGCCCAGCACAGACAGAGCTTTCCCTCAGGGCCTACAATCCCTAGTATACACGGCTTAATTCCCGGGCAATTACCATTGCACGTTAGCAAAAACTCGAGGGCGTGTGTGGCCGGCAAAACCGGGTTACATTGCGAGACACACGTCACCAAATTTACAATTAATAGTAGAGTACTATGACACAACAAGACGAGCCGCCCGCTGAAGAACCCAAACCCAAAGGCCCCTTCAAGTCCCGCGTCCCATCCAAATGGGCTGGCAAATTGACAGGTTCGACATCAAAGATGGGGTCTTGATATCAGCCCAGTTCCCTGGGAAAGGGTTTTTTGAATGCCTTTGTACTCTAAATATATCCACGGGCAAGTGAACCGCGGCGCGCGAGTGGCTGGATTTATTGACAAGCCACCCGCCCGTTAAACAGACGGGAAGCTTAGGTTAATAATTGTGAACTTCACAGCGGGCAATCCAGGGAGCCGAGGGCCGCCCCAGAGTTAGGCGTTTTGACCCCCTTTCGGGGGTTTCTTTGGTGGAGAATGTTTTTCTGCGCCCCAAGGATACATCGCGTCCCATAACGGCCGCCAGTGACGCCACCAGATCGAGTGGCTTTCCCCCCCTTTCGTCTGATGTTTTGGGCCTCTTCCTTCCTGAATTGAGTTTCGGTAACAGGGCCCATCCTTCAGTGGCCGAGGCTCTGTGATGAAATAATTCCATAGCCCCGGATTTATGATCATGCAAAAAAAAAAAAAAAAAAAATTTAATTGGAAAAAGGAAAACCAAGAAAATTCAGGAACATAAGTCAACTCATTGGGACAATGATCCGAGTGCGAAAAGCGACATAGTGAGAGTTAGTTCCCATTGGTTGGGGGCGTTGCTTCTTTTCCCATCGTGTTACTGGCTTGTCGACTTTTTTAAGTCTTTTCTTTTGACGTGAGCCATCGGATCACATATATAAAAGCGACATTCTTGACGAATAGACTCCCTGGTTCGCCGCCAAGGCCTGCGGGGCTGAGGTCGAGCGGCAAAGCTTGTGGAAGTGAAATAAATGCCTTCTGGGGAATGAACTGGCCAATGTCGGTCAGATTGATGGTGCTGTTGGTGCTCTGGAAGGCGACGGCAGTGACGGGGGAGATTATCTGTCGGGGGCGATTATGCCGGCTTGACTACTGTCAGTACCTGTCAAACAACCGGAAGTTTGAGGGCTCGATGAACTTTTCAAGGTTGCCTCAGCATGTCATATCGGCTGGAGAAGCGGGACTCGCCAAGTTCGTCGGCATTTAGTACCTTACCGGATTCCACGGCGTTAACTCCCCGACCTTCTTCCCTCACCTCAACGGTATGGGATATTTGTGGACCAAGCTCTTCCGAGTTGACCACCATCTGGCCATAGAGTCACCCAGGAAGGATGTGACCGATACGAGGCGGAACGACATCTGTCTAGTTGAAGAAACCAACGGCATAAATGGGCTGATGTCACCTGCCTTTGTGTTGATTGTGTGCATTGTGCGTCCGCGAAGTTCGCCGGGGCGGGTTGAAGAAGATATTGGGGGCAAGTTTATGCCAAGTCAACTCAGGAAGTCAGCAAGTATTGAGGTTCGAGTATTGAGGTCCGAGTATCGAGGTCCGAGGATTTGTCTTGGTTCATATTTCTACCCTGATTGTCTCGTTCCCCCCCCCAGAGCATCTCATGCAGATTATAGTCTATTATCACCTTATTGCTTTGGTGTGGTCAGTGTAATAAATGTGTACCAAAGTGTTTGCCGACTCAAAGCCCGCCCTTGTGTTGACATAGTTTTGGATCGCGAGAAAATTATTATACAAAAATTTTCTTTTGGGAATCAAGTCCACCGCAAAGAGCAATGGTATTACGGCAGTACGGGAAAAGCCAAAAAAATTAAATTTTATTGATCCAGTGTCTCTTTTCCGTTCAACTTCTAGGTTCCCACTGAAGACGATGACAACCGTCTCTGGTCCTGAGGCTCGGGAGCCTTGAGTTGTCGCGGCGAAACTTATGGGAGACAATGAGAATGATAACTAGCTAAGTATAGGCGTGATTATGACACAGTTGAAAGGCACGTATAAGTTTAATCCTAGATTACACCGTGGACTTGTGAGCTGTTTCTTGTGGCCATTGTCTCATTCGCTCTGTACTTAAGCACTATTTATTTATCTTGCAAAACCCCAATATGTATACAATTTACTGACACATATGTAGAGTCTCTGCCCACTAACGACTACTAACCAGAAAATCCCAATTATTACTTTCTGGTCGCGTCAAGTAAAAGCTACCTTCAAAGCTTAACAGCAAGACATATATCAGTTAGCATAGACACTTTACGATTACTTACAACATAATCACGTATCAGCCCCCGTAATTTATCTCGAAGCCAGGGGAAAACTCAAAATGTCTCATCTCAGCAGTTGCTTCAATCAAACGACATACGAGTTGTCGAAGTGCATCAAGTTAGTGATATTTGTCTCGGATCAGCATGATAGCCCAACCTGATTCTTGGATTTGATTTTACACAATCGCAAAAAAAGTTGACACAAAAAGCCAACATTGGTCAGTGTGACTAGTTATCGTAATCCACGATACAAGCGTGAGTCTACGAGGGCGTCTCACCGTACGGTTGTTACGTCGGTGAGTTCTTGGAATATAGGATTCAATTCTTGGTGAATTTCGGTGACATTCCCGAGGGTTTATTGTGTTTATATCTACTCCGTATATTTCTTCAATCTTTTCCTTTATACATGGCCATCATTGGATAGGCTCAAAATGAGCTTGGAAATGGGTGATAATGTGACATTTTTTGTCATTACGGATTGCCGAAACGCTTTCGACTATTTGAACCCTCGTACTCATAACTTCCATTTATGTGCCATGAAAGGTGTGAGCATCGCAGAGAACAAATTTCTCCTCGAACTTGGGACAATGATCTTCACTACTTGCCCCTTCACCTGGCAAGCTTTAAAATACCCAAACCTGACACGACAAGCCCCTTCACCTGGGAAGCTTTAAAATACCCAAACCTGACACGACAAGCCCCTTTTGCGGGTGTGGCATTCCAGAACACTCCACCGAGTCTCACTCTGCGTCTCTATAGACAAAATTCGCCAGAGAATACCCAAGACAGATATGTCTCAGTTTAAAGCGACTCATTGTAAGACTCTTAACTGAAACAGGGATAAAGACAGTCGATAGCCGCCCGCTTTCATCTTTCAGTCAACCAGTACCGCTGGTGATACATGATGAAGTGGCACAGGACGTCGGTGACAACGAGGCTACATTATCGTCGCACGGAGCATAGGAGAGGAGTGTTACAGGATTGGGGGTTTGGCGTAAACGATGGCGCCAAACAGGTTTTCGTCTGAAGCATGGAACAGGATGACGACAGAGAAGCGCTCGCCTTACCGGACCAGCACTTCCCCTGACTTCCAGGTTGGGTGGTCTTCAACTATCTCATCGAGTCAACCCATATAAACCTGGTCGTCGACGGGATGCGTGTGCAGCGCGGTATTTATGTTGATCATAAGCAATCCTTATATTGTCCGACCCTTTGTTTCTCCAACTCGAACGTAAAACAAGAAACGATCATCAAGAAACAACTTAGAGTTCAGTAATGTGTGGTTCTGATCCGAGGAAGCCGCTGGATTTCTGTCCATTGTCCCTAGCTCACCCAAGGTACCTAGGTATCCTTGCAGCACGGATGACATGCGCCCGCATTGATTATTTTTAGCGAGTCGTCGGCATTCCATCCATTGTAGGGCTGTGGGTTCGTCTTTTGAGGGGTCCAACCCGAGGCCTCCTGTCGGAAATGCAGCTTCAACGACGCGACGTCCAGAAAAATAGAAAGTCGGGATGCGCAACCAGCCCGTGGTGGGGGGGGGGGGGGGGGGGGGGGGGGGGGGGGGGGGGGGGGGGGGGGGGGGGGGGGGGGGGGGGGGGGGGGGGGGGGGGGGGGGGGGGGGGGGGGGGGGGGGGGGGGGGGGGGGGGGGGGGG
>JAPDFK010000607.1:0-10766 GCA_027569635.1 Lasiosphaeriaceae sp. G1095 | reverse complement strand
CCCCCCCCCCCCCCCCCCCCCCCCCCCCCCCCCCCCCCCCCCCCCCCCCCCCCCCCCCCCCCCCCCACACACCCCCCACCCCCCCCCCCCCCCAACAACCCCCTCGACACATCTTTCCACCACCCCCCCCCGCCCTTTACACACCCCGGCTTCTTTTTTTTTCTTGTGTGTGTGTCACCCCCCCCCCCCCCCCCCCCCCTGGTTCTTTTTGTTTCTGCTCATGACTGGTTGAGTGACTGACCCTGTTGTAGAGAGGAGCACGAAGATGCCCTGCTTCACGAAAACCTTCTCTGCCTAAAGGCCCTATGCACTACGGCCCTGGCCCTGCAATATCTGCATTCGATCCAAGCCACGCTATTCCCTGCCCTGCTGCACATGATCTTTGACCCCGAGAGGAAGGGCCCCAGCGAGTTCACGACACGCAACATCATCACGTCCGTGCTTCTCACGTACATCGAGAGCGCCGCGGGGCAGGAGCGCATCTCGAGGACCCAGACGGTGCTGCGCTATCTGCGTGACCCCGAAGCCAAGGAGGAAGAGCGGCCTGTGAGCTTCGTGCTGGATATGCGCCGTGAGAGGCCTTATCGTGTGTGGTGCAAGGAAGTCGTGTCGGTCACCAAGGAAGTCTTTTGGATCTTTCTGCACAATCTCAACATTGTGGCCCTGCCGCTTGCAGCAGATAAGCCCTTGCCATCGCCGTCGTTGCCGTCTGCCGCTGCTACCAGCCCATTATCCCTGACGAGTACCTCCACCAGCAACAACAATAACCCCTTCGACAGCGGGCTTTCTTACATGGGACGTCACTTTCCCCAAGAACGCCCTCCGGTACCGGCTGCCCCCTACGTTGGCGGGGTCGAGTGGGACGCGACCAACTATCTGGCGGGTCACTTGGACCTGATGAACGCCATCATGGCGTGTACGGGTCCCACGGCTACCGAGCGGAACGCCCTGCGAGCCGAGCTGCGCATCTCGGGCTTCGAGCGCTGCCTGGGCGGCAGTCTGCGCCTGTGTAAAGAGAAATTCTATGGGGCTGTTCATGATGGCCTGCGCACTTGGGTGGCTGCCGCCGCCGAGGATGGCTGGGATGTCCGCGACGTCAGATATGGCCCGCCCCCAGAGAGTCGGAGCGCCTCGCCCGCCAAGAGGGCCGGTGGTGGTGGCAACAAAAAGAAGACAGAAGAGGTGCCGCCCAAGCTGGAGATGCCCAAGCTGGACTTCGTTGTCAACAACGACAACATGGCTGGCGCTACCACGGCCGCCGGTGAGAATCGACCCAACGAGATTGATGGGTGGCTTTCTTGAGAGTAGACCAAAAAGGAAGGAGAGAGAGTTTGAGCCAGTCTAAACGCTTTCTCTCTCCCTCCCCCCCGCCTTCCCGACCACTTTGTTGTCACTGTCTGGGCAAAGGGGAGGGGTGGGCTCGGCAAGGGGCTGTCTGGCCGGGTTTATACGAGAACGAGCTGTCACTCGGACAAATCGAATGGAGGACTTGTCGGCGCGACTGGGTTACTTCTTTTTCCTGCCGTCCATCTTCCCCCGCTCACAGTTGTCACGAAGACAAGGGTGCCCATGTGTGTGTCGCCAAAAAAGAAACAAAGCATCACATCCTTCTTTTCTCTTGTTCGCACTCTCCATCTCTCAGCGACCCCTCGCTCGCCGTCCATTTGCCCCCCTTCCCTCCTCATTTCAGCCGTGGTTGGCTAGGAAAGGTTCTCCCCACCGCTCTCAGGATTGGGGAAACTGGAACATATTCTTTTGGCGCCGACTAAACACTTTTTCTTTTTCCGTTTTAGTGAGCCGCCAGCCGCTCCTAGTGTAGTGGCGAGAAGAGGCTCGACAAGGGAGAAGAAGAAAAGAAAATTTGCAGGGTTTTTTCACGGGTTGTTTGGGTTTGGTTGCTTTTTGAGGTGAACCCCTTCTCGCCAATCTTTTGGCCTCTCGTGTCCATTGGTTATCAGGGCGAGAAAGGAAACGAAGCCATAAACGGAGGAGTTTTCTGTTTTTGTCATGCCTGCTTGCGTCTCATGAATGGTCTCGGCCCAAAGAGAAAAGGACCAAGAGAAGACAGAAGGAAGCTAATGATGTTAATTTATGACTGTACGCTTTAATGAATTGAACCACACCAATGGGTTTGTATTCGATCTCCTTCCTGAGCTTCCTGGAACAGTGGCGACATGGTGGCTGGGCGGTGAACTTTTATATAAATCAGGAGGTTTTGACAAATATTGCTTAGAAGTCGGCCAACAACCCCCCACGAACCTGGTGACACCTGATCAATTATTTTACCCCTGTTGGCTTTGCTTTCACAAGTGAGTATGGGCCAGCTGACATTTGAACAACGTAGGACAAGAACCAGTTGGGGGCCTGGCAGCTGTACATAAGACGTCCCACGACACACAACTTGAAGGATGGGAGAGGCTGGGGAAGGATTTCCGCTCAGATATACGGTGAGCCTTTCTGAAGTGTATTTGTATGTCTGTGTGTGTGTTGGTCCGTCCGCCCGTCCCCTTCAGCCGCGCTCGTGTGTTCTGCCAAAGTTGCTCGAGGCGGGGTTTCAACCCATGCTGTAATCAGCTTACCCAAGAGGTTGTCACGAGGGGTAGTTTGGGAAGCGGGTGTCAACACATAGTCTCGGCCTGGTCGAATATAAGATAGGCTATAAGCTCAGACTAAGAGAAAAGATTCCCTGTCGTGGAGACAGAAGGGGAATGTGACGAGTGCATGTACATGGCATAGATGCTTGTCAAATCACCCCGTCGAGCTGTTGGTTGGCTCCGAGTCATCTTCCTGGGATGCAAGTGATGGTTCCCTGGTGAGTTGGGTTGTCAAGGCAATTTTCACAACCCCAACTCCCCCTCACCCACATACGCACCCAGTAACCAGGCAAGCTCGGGGATGTCGACATGATATTAGCCCGAGAAAACCTCCGCATGGCTGCCAACAGGTGGTGGGGAAAGAGCTCGGGGAGTAAAGAACGAAATGGCCAGAACGTAGAGGCAAGAAGCCTTTTGCATCTGTAACCATTTTGGCCCAAACCTTGACCGCCTCTTCATCACTCGCTCCCTTCCCTGTGGGACCTTAGCCCATGCGTGGTTGCAGAAGGGGTCACTTCCCAAGTGCCAACTGGGTGTGGAAGGCTGTTTGACGAGACGCCCGGTTGGCAACCAGTCTCCAAGCGCCCTTGATGGCGAAGATGGGGCAACTGGGAGGACGCTGGTAGAGATGACAGTTATTGACGGCATTGAAGCTGCATATGAGAACGCCGATTGCTGCTCGAAGGGACAATGTAAGCATCAGTCCTCAGGGAAGGCAAGGTGCTAAGTATGTATAGGTGAACGAATATGTACCGACTTACCGCACGCGGGGAGATAAGTGCTTCATCCGAGCCTCGATCGATCCTGTAAACACGGAGATGCTTAAATCCTCGTTCTACTTCCTTGGGATAGATTTTGGAAAAGGCACAGCGCGTGCCCTGGCAGTGTACAATTAAGTTGTGCTATACATAGACTTGGGTAGGTTGAGTCGCGACGTGGTTGGAGCTACGACACACGACATTGTGTTCCCTGAGTCGAGATTTTCGCCCCAGATGGCCATTGGAGGTCGTTGAAACACTCGGTACTTGGACTGCAGATTGGGTGATCCCCAGACACATCCAATAGGTATGTACAGCCAGGGGAGACCAGAGGAGCCGAAATTGTGGGCATTGGCCTGATGATGAGACGGCCGCTCGTTACACGGCCTAGCCAAAGACGGGGAATTAGTGCGAAACCAGCCAATGGTATGGGCGTGCAGTCTGCTTCTCGGATGGCAGTCGGCCAGAAGAAGGTTGGGAATCCCGAGGGGCAAGCAGCGGGCTTGGAACTAGGAGAAGCCCGATCGAGTGAAGCGCATCAGAACTGATCAACAAACAAGGTGCTCAATGACAAGCCCGCAAAACGGGACGGACGGGGGGTGGGGGTGGGAAGGTACCACTGAAAGGCGGCCCCGGCAGTAGCCTTGCTGTGTGCTGTGTTTAACCCCGAAAGTAGGCAAGAGAACCACGATTCGGCGCCGGAGGCTGAAGACCGACATGGTCTGTGTGGGGGGGGGGGGGGGCGCCAGGGCCACCAGATGGAGTGACATTCCAACGTTGGCTCGACCAAAGCTGAGGCAGTGGTGGCGGCTCTTGCTCAGACCCGGGAAACGGGACATTTGGACTTTGTCCTCCGCTCTTGGCTAAGGTCTGCAAATGCGGCCGGGTAGCTATCATCGGGAGACGCCCCACCTGCGGCCCCGAGCAACCCTGCTTGCCGCCTCACCCATCTGTGCCGGAGCGCGGAAGGGAGGGGCTGGTGGTTGTTTCGGGCGGTGAGAGCCAGACCTGGACACTTCGGGAAAGCGTCCTGCGAACCCCTGAAGCTCGGCGAGGACCGCATCCGCTGATAGGTCCCGAGGGGAGAGGGGGGGCAGCCGAAGTGAGCCGACAAGTTGGGGCTCGCAGCATGGATGTTGGGCCGTTAAGCCATTTGGGGGGTCTGATGGGTCTCCTGGCCGTCATGGTTCCTTGGAGTTGCTTGGATAGAGCCCAAACAACCCCCCATCGAGACCATGGAACCGAGGGAAAACCTAGCTTTGCGATGCAATGCAACATTGAGACTGTTGTTGACAGCCGTTTGCCGCGGACTTGCCGTACTGGACGAGCCTGTGGAGGATGGGATCTTGCAGGGCCGCCGCAGGATCGCCTGTCCCAATAGGGAGTCGCCTGAAGGCAACGGCCGGCGCCCTGGTTGACATGGACCAAAATTCAGCCAGCTCGACCACCAGGCGCCAGAGCCAGCCAGAGAGCGACCCTGGCGTTCACAGATCTGTAATGCGTGTTTGTGCAATCCCAAGATTTTGGTCTTTTCTTTGCCTCCATGCTGCTGCTGACTGGTCTTGTCCTAGGCCACGTTGTCATCCCAAGTCTGCATGGCACGAACCTGGGCTGGCTTGAGCCCGCATCGTGACTCTTGGCAAAAGGCCCTCTGTCAACCAAACTCAACCCAGCCCCTTCGGCCGTCTCGGGTGATACCGTTGCTTGGTCGACATGAAGCTCGAGGTCGACTCTCGGCCAAGAGGGGCATGAGGGGAAATCATGACCCATTACAGGGAACGCTGGAACAGCCTGGCAACGGCGCTGGCGCACCCTGGATAGCAGCCGAGCCTGGAAGCCTAGCCTTCAATGCACACCCCTCAGCACTCTGGGCATGGATGATGGTGTCAGACATGTGCTGTTTTAACCGAGCCGGCAGCTCTGTCTCTCGGTCCATCTTCTTACTTTTGTTGCCTCCTTGCTTGCTTGTTTCTGCTGGAGAAGTGGCAATGGTCAGCCAGCTTGCCCAGCTTGCCCAGCTTGCCTGGTAGTGTAGGTAGTGTTGTGGGTGGCTAGAAGAAGCATGTCCAATGTATCCGTATGTATGTGCTACCTAGTTATGTGTGGTTGAACCAGTTATGCAGGCTAATGCACGTGGACGGATGGAGGCATGCACGGAGTTTGGTAACATGGAACAAGCAGCGTAGCTGGAACCTGCAAGACAGACCTTTCTTGTTGACGATCCTGGCGACGATGGTGAGGTGCTCATAGCATGCGCTGACAATACGATGATGGTCCAGAGTCAAACCATTTACCAAGCTCCAGCCTGGCAGAGGAAGGAAGCTCCCTGCCATGCCTGCTTAGGGCACAGGGGCAGACCTACAGGCATGAATCCACGATGTCAGTTGCTGCCACAAAACCAGAAAAGCGCAGGGGTCTCCAAACCCCCGCCATTGGCTGTGGGGGTGTCCCAACTCCCAAATTCTCCACCTCGCCGAACAGAACCCACGCCACGCCTCATCGCCGCCTGCCCTACCCCTCCACCTCCACCGTCAACCTGGGAGACTCCAAACAGTGCATTCAGTTGTAGTGTAGGTATTTGCTGCAGCTGCACATGTGTCAATCTCGCCGTTCCAGGTTTGTACGGTACCACCACCACACCACCACCACCACCAGCCTCGCCTCTTCACTCTCGGTCCTGCTGTTCTTTGTGAGCAATAGTAGCACCGAGCACTGGAGTACCGTTTGCTCCTGGGGCCTCGATCCAGCACGACGGATTAGGCAAAGCACGTACCATCATTACTACACATTGCAGCGTTGAGGGTTCTGCGTTTCCCGAGCGAGTATCGAAACCGAGGCATCCATCCACCCATCTGTCTCTCTATCCACCCCATCCCATCCCCGTCAACCACCGCCCGCGCAACAAAGCAGTCAGTTAGTCAGGGACCACCTACCTCCCTCAGTGGACTGCTGGCAAACTCAAAGCCGCCAAACATATACTTTGCAGATTACTGCTCACTACCCGCCTGTAATCTGCCAGTACCAGTGCCACTGCCTACCTACCTATCCGGCCGGCCCACATCTTTTACCATCGATCTCGGTTCTACTGCAGGCGGCATATTGCGGACGAACTGGTCAACTCCCCCGTGCCGCTACTGTGTCGACCCTTGTGATTTGGGGTGCTAGCGAGCTGCGAATCCAGAAGCCCCGTCGAAGCTTTCCTGACGTGCGGGACAGACAGCAACAAGCCCAGGGCTACCTACCTTAGCTGGCCCTGCTGCTGCACTTGGCCACCCGCTCCCTCGACATGTCAATAAAGTACGTCTGCTTTGCCCTTCCTCCCCTCTGCCGAACTGTCTGTCTATTTTCCTCCTCATGCCCATGCCCATGCCCATGCCCATGCCCATACCCAATACCCAATACCCAATACCCAATACCCAATACCCAATACCCAATACCCAATACCCAATACCCAATACCCAATACCCAATACCCAATACCCAATACCCAATACCCAATACCCATGCCGCCCTGCTCCGCGCACACACTTGAGCAACAAGCAAGCCTGTTCCCTCCCTGCCTGCCTCCCTGCCTGCCCCTCCTCGGATGCCCTCCCCCACCCCCCTTGCTTGACTTTGCTTTTCAAAGCAACCTAGCCCACGTCGTTTGTTTCTTTCTCGTCCCACCATGTCGGATCAGTTCTTGGCCGAGCAGCACACATGGACGCTCGCCCAGAACGCTCAGACAGCCCAGATTAACGTGGAGGACAGTTGGGTCATGTTGACGAGGGATGGAGAGATTGTGCCCATCCCTGACGAAAAGATCCTGTTCACATCGCGGGCCCGGGTTGGCCTCGAACTGTCCACGCCACGTGAGCTCCAAGTTGCCGAGCCGTTTTCCGTCAAGAGCGACAGCGGCGTTGCTTACATTACCAATGAGAGAGTAAGCACACGCCTCCCGCGCGGCCCGAGTGCACCAGACCGTTGCCATGCTTACAGCACCTCCCGCAGGTGATATACCTCCCGGCTAGTCCAACCGAGCAGTTCAAGTCATTCTTTGCGCCCGTGTTGAGCTTCAGCGACACGCATGTGCAGTCCTCATGGATCGGGCCCTGGAGCTGGGGTGGCGTCGTCAAACCTGTTCCCGGCGGAGGCATTCCGATGAACATCCCTCGGATAGAAGCTCGATTGATCTTCAGGGACGGCGGCCACAGCGACTTCCAGGCCAAGTTTGAGTGGCTGAAGGAGCGTCTGCACCACGCCCAGGAGCTGGGGATTATACCAGGGCAGAACGTCGAACCTCCGCCCCCCTACGATCCCGTCAGCCCGGTGATGTCCGGCGGGCCATCATCTTTAGGAGCCCCTGGCCCAGCTGCGGGAGCTGGTGGCGTCTCTAGGGGTGCTGCGGGCCAACATCAGCCACCCCAGCCTGCTCCCGATGAGCCTCCACCGGACTACGTTGAAGCCCAGGCGCAGGCCATCACGATGCAGTACGAACAGCGCGAGCGGGAGGAAGCTGAGAGACATTGATATTCTTGGCATCGGATGAGAAGGGGGAAATTCGACATGCTGCCTACCCATTTGTTTGTTTTCTCGATGCCTTACTTTTATTTCTATTTCGGTTTCTTTTTGGCATAATCTGAAACCATCCCATGATACCATTAGTCGTAATTGTTTACTGTCTGTTCCTATTTGTGGTCGGTCATTTTCAGCCGAGGGGCCCGTGGGACAGTAGAGAATGGGAGGAGCAACCAAATGGTGTTTTACTGAGGATCTGTTGGGGGTTGTATTCACAGCAGCACTTGACATCAAGTTGATGTTAAAGGATCAGAGCAAAACGCAACATTGGCTGTGTGACAACGATGGGCTGCGAGATGGGGGGAGGTTGATTCCCAGAATAGCAGCAGCAGACTGTAGTTGATCCAAACTTTGGCCCGTTGGCATGTTGGCTCGTTGATGGCTTTCGAATGATGATGACCCACGTGAATCAGCCCGCGGAGCCAACGGCCTTTTTCTGTCGACCCAAACCAGGGCGGCGGCCAGTGGTGTTCAAGTGTGGGATGAACGTGGGATGAGCGCACGCATCTCAGCGGGCATCTGGGCTGTTGAATGATGCAGTGCGTGCCGCCGGTTCGGGTCCCTCCGCCCGCCAATTAATTGCCGCCTTCTCCAACCCCCAAAAATGGCGCTCAAGCTCCCAGGCGACTCCCCTGCCTCACCTCGGCGGACACGTGATGTGCGGAAACAGCCGGAAGTCGAGCTATGGCCAATCAAAATCGCGCAATTGCGTGAGCCCGGATGATTCTCGCTTCCCGAATTTTGTGAGCTCCAACGTCGCGCGAACCTCAACTGCTCCAGTAAACCCCGTCCAGGCCACCCCGAACTTAGCCATTGACACTGCTCGCCGCCTCGGCCGATCACGATGGGTATCTGGGACACCATAACCGACCTCTTTGAGGCTGCCACGCCATGGACGACTGCCGAGGCCGAGGCGCCTGCGCAGGAGGAAGAAGAGGTAAGGCCGACCTTCGATTTACCTGTCACCAGCTCGACGACCCCAGGCCATTGCATTTCAAGCATGGGCCCTGGCCCTGCCCCGAACACCAACTAAGCTCTGGGCTGGCTCGAGACCATCAATGCTGACTTCATTGACCACAGAAGGAGGAGGTAGCTGAGACCAAGGAGGACAAACCCGAGGCTGAGGAGGACGCCGAGGAGGAGATGGAGGAGGATGAAGAGGAGGAGGAAGAGGAGGAGGAAGAGGAGGAGGAGGAGGAAGAGGAGGAGCTCGTTGACCCCAAGGACAAGCTCGAAGAAGGTGGGTTCATCCGATTCCCGAATAAAGGGCTCCGACCTCCCGTTCTTGTGACTGCCCGCGAATGACTTTCATTATTGCGGTCCATCGCAACAACGCGCAGCCCCTTTTTTTTTGGCTGTGGCATCGATACTGACCACGAAACGCTGCGTCTAGATTGCAAGGAGTCCAAGCAGTGCGCCCCCGCCAAGCACCACTTTGACGACTGCGTCGATCGGGTTACCAACGCATCCGGCGACGACGAGGGGAAGGAAGACTGCGTTGAGGAGTGTAGGTGTTTTCTTGCTTTATTTACTAGGGCAATACACCACCACCCAACCTCCAAGCCCAAGCTATCTAACCAAACTTGACTTGATTACTGACCACGAAATTACCTCACAGTCTTCCACCTTGCCCACTGCGCTACCCAGTGCGCTGCCCCCAAGCTCTGGTCCGTCCTCAAGTAAAGGGCCCCATGTGACTTTCTCCCTGGCGAGCTCAGCATATCTTTTCTTCCAATCGACAAAACAAAGCCTGCATTCTCGACAGAATAGAGCTGAAGCGTTCTTTTGGCAGCATTGCTTCCGAGAAGAGAGAGTTTTGATAGAAAATCAAGAGCAAGAAAAGGTCGGCTTGCTTGCCAGGAGGAAGTCCAGTTATTATCTTCATGGCACACTTAGCAATGGAAAGTGGGAGCGATCCTGTATAATGAATGTTGGGGCCGGGAAACGGGCTTGTCGGGTGGCATACATCCCCTGACCTGGTTCTGTCTGTATCATAATCCTCATCATCACACCTGCAAAAAGAATTTTAGACCACCGGTTAGAACGTTTCCTTTGAGCAATCTCGTCTTGCCAAATGGCAGCTGAGAAACATGGCAGGTAGGTGAGCGAGTTTACCTCGGCTAACAGTTTTGGGGATATGGGATCGCAACAATTGGACTCGCAGCCCATTTATTCACTCAGGAAACGATTCAGTGTATGTGTGTGTGAATGAAACTAAAGGAAAAAAAGACAACGAGTTAATTGACGTTGAAAAAAGTACAAATAACAGCAACGCACGAATGACACTTGCACTTTTATGCCGTATTGTTCAGACTTTGAATTCGAGGCCACGATTGGCGGGGCTGAGATAAGGTCATCTCCCTATAACATCTGACCCGTGTTCTCATTCATGGCCTCGGGGCTTTACTATGAGCCAAAGAGACGACGCTGTCTGTCTGCGAGTAATCACCTCCCCTCAAATCCCCGCGCGAACAAAATGAACGGTATTCAACTCTTATCAAATATGAAATCTTTTTGGTCGAGAGAGTGTGTGAGGAGTAGTGAGCCGGTTGAGTGGCGAGATCAGGGAAGGAGCTCCGCTCGATGCGCTCACAAGGCCTCGCTCACATGAACCTGCCAAGCCCAACCAACCAGCGGAAGGAGGGGGGGGGGGGGGGGGGGGGGGGGGGGGCCGAAGATTTTTCCCCCCCAAAAACACAAAGTTTTGTTGGTGGTTCGCTGTGTGAAAGGGGGGAATGTTGTTTTTGTTTTTGGGAAATTGTGTTTAAATATGGAATTTTGTTAATCATAAGCCAATTGTTTAAATAAGAAAATTAAGCAAAAAAACAGCCAAACGAGGTTTAAAACAGTTTTTAATT
>JAPDFK010000606.1:0-10777 GCA_027569635.1 Lasiosphaeriaceae sp. G1095 | reverse complement strand
CCCCCCCCCCCCCCCCCCCCCCCCCCCCCCCCCCCCCCCCCCCCCCCCCCCCCCCCCCCCCCCCCCCCCCCCCCCCCCCCCCCCCCCCCCCCCCCCCCCCCCCCCCCCCCCCCCCCCCCCCCAATGGCTCGTGTGATGGTGGTCAAGTTAGACTGGAGCATGGCGCACCATCTCGACACGAGGAGCTGGACCCTGCAAGAGCTTCTCCTCGCGCCGCGCAAGCTGATGTACGGAGAGCTGGAGCAGTCGTGGTCGTGCCTCACCGACAGGGCCAAGTGCTGCGTCGACAGCCCGATCCCATACCGCCTCGGGGATGAACTGGACCGCTTGCTCCTCGATTTGTTCCACGCCATTAGGAGACCTACTACGACAGTAGCTGCGACTGCAACTTTTAGGATCGACAACAACAACAACAACAACACCACCAGAGAAACCATTCGAAGCGGCCCCGCCATGACCGGAGACCAAGGCACATGGGCGTCCATAGTCAGAGAGTTCACCGCCCGGCAACTCACCTTTCCGGAGAAGGACCGGCTGCAGGCACTCGCGGGAATCACCACCGAGCTGGCGCCGGTTTTCAGCCACGACAAGAACAGCTTTGGGCTGTGGCATCGCAACTTTATCGTCCAGCTCGGCTGGGCCCGCACCCAAGACAGCGCAGATCAGTTTCCCGACCCGCACGCCAAGGTGGTGGACCACTGCGCACCGGAGTGGTCGTGGGCGTCGCACTCGTTTCCAGTCTACTTTCCGTTTCAGACTACCTCGGAGGAGCTGGAGTGGGAGATCTGCTGTCGTTCTCTGTCTTCTCCTGATACACGTGGGGGTAGTAGTAGTAATAGTAGTAGTGGCAACTTGCCAACTGTGGTCGTGCGTGGAAAGCTACTAAGCGGGAATGAAATCTACACTGCGATGCGCAAGGAGGAACTGGCGAATCCCGATGTCGAGAAGCTGTGGGATGGCAAAATCTTTGAGTGGCTGTACCAGTGGGACTTTTACCCTCACCACTATGACAGGCCTGAGGAGATTGAGAGGCTGGAATATGATGATGGGCTGGATGTGTATTACCTACTTCTCAGTTATGAACGAGATTCGGGATACTGTTTCGTCTTGGCTCACGCTGAAGGAGGAGGGCAACGGTTCCGGCGCGTGGGTTGTGTGCGTTTTTCAATACGGCCGGAATGCTGGGATTGGCAGTTGTTTGACAAGTGTTAAAAGACTAATATTGTCATGGTGTGATTTAAATACGGAACTATGTACTATACACATTGTTAGGGTGAGCAATTTCCACACTGTATATGGTTGGTTATTTGAGTTATTAATCCTCAGATATATAGTGTTGTAGGAGTGTGGGGCGCTGGGTATCATAATCACGCTGATCCAGCGAAATGCTGTCAGTTACAGAAACTCATATATTCAAGTGAGATATCCATGAGGTTGCCATGAGTGGAGTTGATCATGCTCAGGTTCTGCTCCTCCACTGTTTTTGACTCCTTTCCGAGAGCCAATCCCCTGAGCCGTTTGTCGCCGCATCAATCAATATACAAGGTAATTCATCAGGGTACCGCCCCTATCTTTTATGTTCCCCCCCTCGCCCCACATTGCACCTGGCAATGCATTGACCACTTTTTGTATGGTAAAATCCTGTATTTCTTTGGCGCCGCCCAGCACATGCAAACTTCATGCCGCCGTACCGTTGATCACGCCGTTCAACTGCCAAAGAATATGAAGCTTATGAACGGCCTGGAAAACGCGTTAACCGGTGTTATTGGAGAGATGCATGCATATGTTATTAACTTGCCTACTTATTTAAAGTTTTGGGCGGCGCCCATGAATTTCATGATTTTATCATACAAAAAGTGGTCTCGTTGCCGGCTGCAAGCAGGTGCTCGCACGGTCCAGGGGGGGTACCATAAAAGATAGGGGCGGTACCCTGATGAATTACCATATACAACCTCCTCCCCTTTGTTAGGAATATACCGCGGCGACAGAAGTACCAAATGCCAGCCAACTGAACACAGGTAACTCTAACCAGACGGTCTCCCCATAGTAATTACTCTTCACATGACCTCGACAAAAATGATCAGAAATTGTTTGTTAGCGTTCCAAGTCGTCCCGTCCACCAACCCAGAACCGGCCCCCCCTTATTTATTATTCGTCTGGCATTGCGTGCCCGTCTCCAATCCCTTTCTCGACGACTTTGTTCGGATTGCTTGCAGGCAGGGTCTCAATACCGCCGCTTGCTGATACGGGACGCGGTATCTCGTCGCTGTTGTTGTGCCTTGATCCTCAGGCGAGCAGAGGGACGGGGCCGCCGCGCTTGGAGGAGTTCTGCTAGCAAGGGGTTTCGTTTACCCGGGCTGTGTGTGTTGCGCAGTCTGGGTGAGTTGCTGTTGATGTTGTTGCTGCTGCTGGGTTGACAGCGACTCGGAGAAACAGGACTCATCGATCACCATGCCACTGTCTTCATCCTCATACAAGTTCGCTGCCACTAGACGGCTTCAACCGGGGCCTCTGCAAGGTCCGGCCTAGGCACGGGTGGTACACCAACCAGGGCCTCGATGTCCGGCTATATAAAGCCGGACATTTCCCCTTGACGGTAATAACCCGACGGTCCAGTACCGGGGTTCGCCATTGGTTCTTTCTGACCTATCATCACGCAGCTCTCTTTGCTGTGGGTTTGGCATGTGCAGCCCTCCTCGCTGCGTGTGGTAGTAGATCAAGTATGACGGGCTTGACACTCAATACGCAGAGATCAAGCCGGATATGCCTTTTATTAATCTACGAGGAGAGAAAGAAGGAAGCTCGCTAGGAAACGTGCAGACTGCGCTCTTTGTAGTGCGGGTGCTCATACTAGACTCCACTGGGCTGAACGCGAAGTGGCTCGTGGTAGTTGCCCGGTGAACCGGGCCCGGCCCATTTGTGGCGGATCATCCCCGGTTGTGAACTGTCGGGTGGCACCAGCCACTTGACCCGAGATCCGGGGCTGCAACCCCGTAACAATTAATAATAGTTAGTAAGTAGGTTTCCAGCGCTCGGAGGTTTAGTATTAGGAATATTATATTTCCTAGTTTGCTTGGTTCAGCGTCTCATTCAGGAAGATAGGTCATGTGCAACAGAGATTACAAGCGCAAAAAGAGAATCAGAAGTGTAAAGACGAGACAGACAAGGCCACATGCTAGTGGCCGAGAATTTCTAACCTAATCTACGATAACGGCTGGTGCAGTTGATTACATCAATGATAGGGCTGACCGCCAGGGCAGCCCGATATAAACTAAAGCCAAAAGCTAAGAACAATGACCATTTCAAAGGGGACATATTCCAAGAGATCTCGCCTGGTCCCGGTCCAGCCGGAAAGTCGGCAAGCCATGGCCCTTTTCTCGCCCCAAACCACCCCTATGCACGGCTGAGATATATGCCACGGGCAAAGGAAGTGTCTCACCACCAGGGCACTATCGGGTCGGGGCCGGGGCCGGGGCCGGGGCCGGGATCCGCTTATGCAGCTTCCTATTGACCCAATAAGTAAAAGAGGTAATGGTGGAGACCTGTTGCATCATTGAATATATCGTGGCGGGTGTGACGTTATTGTGGAACTCGACTCTCTTCATCTCCTCGATGCCCTCGATGACGAAGTGCTGGCAGTTGTTGGTGAAAACCTGGTACTTCTTCTTTGGCCTGCCAGTTCTTGCATCCATAAAGTGGTCATTGAGGATCTCCCTGGCGCGGGCGAGGGTGATCACGGCGCCCGGGATAGCGTAGACATAGCCGACAGACGTTTGAGTGGCCGTGTTGATGCGTCCCTCTTTGATGCCCTGCATTTCCTGTGCGGAGGATGACCCGGATCGCGAGCTGTTGGTGCGGACGCCAACGTGAATAAGTGTTCCCGTGACGCCACCCTCGACGTCTGTGTGGATGAAACCCCAATGGGCCATTGAACCACTGAAGCTGGGTTTGAAGATGACATATTTGAGCGTCGTCGGAACGTCAGGAATCGACACACTAGAGGAAGCCATGGTTGCAACTGAACTAAACGAAGAATGCAGACAACTGGAGAATGTTGAAGGTTTGAGAAGATTGAGCCAAGATAATGCCCGAGATAGATAGCTTGAGTATAGAATGGATTGAACTCAGCCTCTGGTCTGCTAAGTGTGATTTTGTAGGCGTATGATGATTGTTGATGGGGTGTGAAGCTGGTCAAGTCTCCTGGCAGACATGAGTCGTTCATTGTATTTAAAGGAAAACTTTTGCTCTCGTCCAACACAGGCACCCCCCTCAACTTTTCATCTCTCGTTGCCCATGCCGCTCGCAAGCACGTCTTGGATGGTCCTGCGAGACCTTTTTTTCAGATAATACGCAAGGGTGTGTAACAGGGCCTTGCGAGAATTGGAACGAGGTCAATGGCCGGCAAGGGCACAGCGAGTCTCAGTCGAGAACTTGACATCAAACACGGCTGGCCTCCAGGACAGGAAAGAGAAATAAAAACTATTTTTCTTAAAAGGAGATTGCAGCTATATTTAATTAGTGCTTACCAGCATCCTCGCGTGCCACTATTGTGCCGATTCCATGGCCGTAGGTGGCGTTCATTCGTACAGGGCGTTGGATCTGCAGAGTCATTTCAATTCCCATTGCACATTCGATTGAGAGCCTTGCCCCAAGGCGTTTAACGTGGCTGGCTGCCTAACGTCTCATAGTGCGACCAGAGGCTCGCTCTCTCCTTCCTCGTTTCCCTGCTTGCTGACAGCTCTGCCACCGCTTGCCCTGAGTTTTCCTCAGTTTCCCGAGCATTTGCCAGCTGTGCCCGAGGGTTCGGTTTCCCGGTCGGCAGTTCCTGGTACCCCGTCCCCTCGTTTTGTGCGACCGAGCATTACGCGCACCGTACATATATATATATATATATATATAATCAGTCTCAACATGAATTGTTTGGGATTCGTTTCAAGTGTAATTAATTAGGCCTCAACTGAACCCGTGTTAGGCTTGATAATGACCGAAATAATTCAACTTGTGGGCTATTCAGTGTCCGGCTCGAATTACTGTTGGTGTGTGACGAAGTGTATGGCTCGAATTTTAGTTTTCTCTTACCGACTCGTAACTTGAAAATAAAATAAATTATTGAAACCGTTTCTCAGTTGACCAGCAACAGCGTTTTCGACGCTATTACACCTAACAGCGCACAAGCATAGTAGAATAGGTAATGAAACCAACAATCCCCCTTCCCACCCCGCTCTACGCTCCGTACAAAAACACGTCAAGCAGCCTCTTCTGCAGCGCAGCCGTGAAATCCAGTCTGTCCTTCCATGCGCCGACACCAGTCGGCAACACGTTGCGCAGCATCTTCAGCCACTCCTTGTCCTTGGCGTCCATACAGATCTTCTCAAACACGGCGCGCTCGGCATACTCGGGCATGAAGGCGCTGCGCTCCCAGTCGATGATACCCGTAATAACGTAGCCGCCGCCGGCGTCGCGGTCGACCATAATATTGGCCTTACGCAAGTCGCCGTGCGTCAACACGAATAAGGGCCGTTGCACGCGCCTCGCCTGCCTGTCCCTGTCCAGTGTTTTCTGCCACTTGGCTTTTTCCTTGCCGACGAACTGGCCTACGGCCCACGCGTCGAATGCCGCCTCCGGGTCCGGGCCCGTGAAGGGCCCCATATACCCGGCCGCGCCGCCGTTGTAGAAGTTGCACATGGCCTGCGGGGGCGGCGCTGGCCCCTTGCCACGCCCGTTACCGTGACCAGGACCGATGCGGCCGATGAAGGGCATGGTCAGGGCGCGCATTCGCGCGAGCTGGGCGACGAGCTGGGACTCGATCTGCTTCTTGAAGGCAGATAGGTTATCCTTGGCGATGCCCCTCCAGACCTTCTCCAGCGTCTCGCCGCGCACGCGGTCGCCGATCATGATCCAGGGCATACCGCCTTCCTGGACGGCTACCTGGCACGACTGGTATACCCTGTGGGCCAAGACCCGGGGCGGGTTCGTATTCAGCGCTGCGAAGTCGGCCATATGACCCTCGGAGGCGTTAAAGTAATCTTTCAGCTTGACAGCCAGGTCATACTTGGACGTGACGATATTGACGACGAAGATGCCGTGGTCCAGGTTCTCACAGATAATGGTAGCGCTATGGAGGTCGCCGTAAAAGAGTATGGCGCTCGCTGAGCGGAAGAAGCTGGTGACGGCGGTCATCCGTTTCTGGCTTATAGGGGAGCTACATTGCTGGATAATGGGAGGCATGGCGGTTTGGGTGACAAAGACCGAGAAACGAAACCTTGAGGAAGTGGGGGACGGGTGAGACTTGGAAAACACACGTAGAAAATAATATAAAAAAATAAAAAAAGGAGAAAAAAAGCTGCAAAGGTCGCAGGGAAAAAAGTCGACTGCGAAGATAAGTGATGGGATGCACTTCCATGGGTACCTCACATTGAATATCGGGCAAGGTGCTGGGTCCAACTAGTAATGACCACGTGCTGAGTTCTGCCGTGGACTACATCCGATGTTTGATTGAACTGTTTGAATTCATTTCTCACAGATCTGTTTCAGGATGCCCACCACAAGTGCGGCCCAGCCCCTAAGCTGCTTTTAGATGGGAAGGAAGAGGCATGTATGTGTTCTTGGCAAAAAATTTAGGTCACCAAATTTCAGCCTAAATGTTTGTTATCTGGTTAGTCTTCGGCCTGTCACTTACGCCTCCTTCGAGTAATTAACGCAAAATACGGCATAACAGAGTCCAAGTTATTTTTGGCTGCACCAGTATTTGTTTCCATTCACTGGGTGTCTTCATAGCCCACAGAGAAAAATAGACTGACATTGAAGCTAGCTTGCCCCGGCAACGGCAAGGAATTGCCCAACTCTTGGCTATGGTCGGCCCCTTTCTCGCCCACGACTGGCGCAGTGTTACAAATGTTGGCAGCGACGTTCTCCGGACGATGCCCACGTCGACAACCTAGATACCCCTCATTCCGTAGACTTTGAGATCACCATTGCCTCGCGTGGCTTTTTGTACGCTCACCCGTGCACCTCAAGGTCGAAGTCGCCTTTGTCGGTCCGGGGGCCGACGTCGAAATCGATGGGGTCGGCAAGCTCGGGGCCCGTGATGTGGATGTGACAGCGACAATGCGGGTTACGGAAAGATGTTACCCGGCACCACGGCCTTTCAGACTTAGTTTCTAGAATCTACTAAATTAGCTCGTATTTCATTAAATAACCTGTCGCCGACTCCCCACGGCCTCCAACTCAACGACCTGATTCGACCCACCGGGCGTCTGATCTTGGCGATGGCTGGGTAAGAAGATATCAAAGAAATTAGAAATGATATGAACTACTGCTGGCTTCCACACTGGCTCCCCGGTTGAGC
Source organism: Lasiosphaeriaceae sp. G1095 (assembly GCA_027569635.1). Lineage (NCBI taxonomy): Eukaryota > Fungi > Ascomycota > Sordariomycetes > Sordariales > Lasiosphaeriaceae > Lasiosphaeriaceae sp. G1095. The sequence goes on along the minus strand of JAPDFK010000606.1, from coordinate 3,429 downwards.
GTGCTTTAGCTTGGACATATTCACGCCAGACAAACCAAGTTGTGACTAATTACGGCTGCCAACAGGAGAGTGACAAGAGGGACGACGATGCTGATAACAATGATATCTAATGTGGAAAGCGGACCTTCTGCGGGAGGAGGGGTGGGGGCGGTAATTTCTGATTCGCGTCCTTCATTCAACTCTGCCCCTGAGTCCCTTCGGCTTGAGGGAATGGAGGAAGTCGTAGGAGTCTTTGCGATTATTATCATCAAAAGCCGGGCCGAGCTTGGGGATCACATCGCGGCGCAGGACAAAATTGGTCTGCTGGTGAGGTTGGCTTTGGTGTTGCTGTGGCTACTGGGGTATGGTGGGCAAAGGCGAGTCACTGTTCTTCGAGTCCCTGGTGCCCTTCGACTGTGTGAACTGTGGGATATATTAAGTTCAAGGTTGCTGTACCTTATGTTAGGCTTAAAGTAAAAAGTAGTTAGAATGGGCATATTTTTGCAGATCTTCCCTAGACACTAGATAGTATGTAAATACAAGTAATAGGCCTTGTTGCAATAATCATGACTATTTCCCAAGGTTGTAGCGGACAAGGACTTGGCTTTGCCTGTTGCTAGGGGGTTTAAGTTATGTCAGGGTAGAAAACTTGAATCGCCATATTTATAAGCTGGCCAGCTTGCCAGCAATATATGGATAACACAACTCCTGGGGTGAAGGCAGCCTCGTGAAACTTGATCCCTCGGTCGAACACGGAAGTTTTCGTTAGGCTTTGTCGGCTCTCATGTTTTCAGATCCCTCAAACATAGTCCTGTCTCCTCGGCTTTTCGTCTAGCTGGGCTAATATTCCGTCATGACTCAACCTCCGCCTTGTCGTCAAATTTTTCGTGGCTAAGGTCTTTATCGCTAGTTATGTCGTTGTCCGTGTCCGTGTACTTGTCGCTGTATTCCGGGGCCTGTCACGTTGGAGAAGTCCTCAGCAGCCTCTTCGTCCTTGGCCTGTCTCTCCCTCTCCCTCATCTGCAACAGGACCAAACGGGTAATCCCCTTGGCTCGGGCCTCCTCCTCCAAAGCCTCTTGCCGGGTGGCACCCTCGTCGACACTGAGGCACCACTTGTCGACCTCGTCACGCAGTCTCCATCCCCACGGGTCAGACACCGCATTAACCGTGAAGACACGCCCAGGATAATAGTGGCGGAAATACTGGCGCGCCCCGATCATGCAAAGCAGAAGCTTCTGGAGGATATTCTCGTCCAGCGCCGTGGCACACTCGGACGTGGGACAGTTTTTCGCCGCCAGGAGCCTAACCCGCGCGGTTCGAATGATGTGCAGGATCTCGCTCCCCCTGTTGAACCGGTCCCCGCGCCTCTCGGCATAGCGCGACATGAGGCTGAACATGTCGTGCAGGAGCAGGTATGCTCGCTGATTGCTGGGGCCTGGGTAGGGCATGTCCTTTTGGATGGCGTCGCAGAACTTGGAGAACTCGGTGGGCGAGAGGATCCCCGTGGAGGCGAAGCTGAAACCCTCGATGGACGGTCAGAACGGCGGGTTCTTCCGGCGATGCCTTTGAGTTGGGCTTTATCGGCAGCGGTCAGAGGCCTGGCGGTTAGGACGTCGTCGCCGATTAGGATGCGGTCGTCCGAGTTGGTGTCCCCTTGTGGCATTTTGCCTATTAACCTTCGCCGATGGGCCGCAATTTGCTTAGCTTGGGCTGGACAAAGAATGCTCTCATCAATTTCCTCATCGTATTGCTCTTTTAGGTTGAGGCCGAGAGTGTTGACAATCTCGTCCCCGTAAGACTCGTCCATATCTCGGCTCTTACTTGATTGCGACAGTGTGAGAAGGGGCTAGGGGCTAGATGTGATGCCGTGTTGGTGGATAAGGCGGTGATGGGCGAGCGCAAAAAAATTGATAGCAGGAATGAGAAGACGAGCGTGGAGATCGAGTCTGAGCTGGATAAGAGTCGAAAGATTGACTGTAATTGTCGGCGTTGAGAGGTGATAACAGCTGGCAAAAGAGTGATTGAAGACGCTCGACGATTCTGTTCCGCATAGTGACAGTCAAGAAGGGAAATTTTTGAGGCGGAAGATGAATTTGCGTTTTATACTAGCCGTTTTCTCGGCTTCTATACCTATTCACTGCGCTCGGTTTTATTGAAGGGACGCTAGGTTTTCTTCAGTTGACCTTCAGCTTCCTGTCACGGGACCGGAGCTGGTATATCTGTATACCTTGCAAAGATCGGATGACTGACCTAGCCGGCACGGACACACTGTGCTTCCCAGCCAGCTTGGCGGTGAGGTTTGCGAAAATGAAACTGACTATACTAACCCACTATCACCCACCATCACCATTTTTCAACAAGCCCCGCGCGCGTTGAAAAGACTTCCACCCACACAACACACATCCAACAACTTTTCTTTACAAAACAGTCTCCAGCAAGCTTTTGACAAACAATCTTCGACAATCATTGCTTCGCAATCCTTACTCAATTCTTCTTATTTTCGACAATGGCGTCCGACTGGGACGTCATCGTCTCCAACACTGCCCCCTTCTGGGCCCTGAGCGAGGGGTTAGGCTTCAGGTTCGGCGGCGAGGGCGAGAAATGGAACCTCATCAAAAGAACCTCTACCGATCTCAGAGCTGATAAACGGCAATTACAAAAGGCTTGCCTGTTTCTTCAGGAGATGCTGTACCATATGCATCGGGAGTTCAAGCATCCGCAACGCGGTCGAAGAGGACGTGTTACAACTGAGCAAATCATCGCGACAGCCTATTCTCGCCTCCAGCGCGGCCCTAGCCGGAACGTGGCCTACGAAGCGGCTCACAAACTCACCTCCGATCAAGTCGAGAAGTTGGTCCTGGCCACAATTGAAGCCCGCCGGTGCTACGTGGGCGAGAACCCCGGACAAGGCCCTAAGATGACTTTGGCGCGGGCTCGGGCTGATTTCCATGGATGGAAGCTCCGCGAGGAAGTCGACAAATGGATTGAGATTACCGACCGGCAGGCTAGACGGCGCGAGGTGCAGCTGGCGAGGGAAGCAGAGGAAGCCTTGAATGACAATGACGACAATGGCGATTCGGACCCGTATGAGGGCACCACCAGCGACTATTATGGTCTCAGGAGTCAATAAGGGCTCCTTTAACATCTTACCTCACACGAGCAAGAAAGCTGTCCACTTAGGTAACTACCTAGGTGCCTGGTAATTAGTCTAGTAAGCCAAATAGATACGTCCATTTAGTTCAGTTAAGAATCTGCTACAACTCAATGTACTCATGCTACTACAACTATGTACCTCATATTTTTACATCCATCTCGACTGCCACACCCGGGGGGGGGGGGGGGGGGGGGGGGGGGGGGGGGGGGGGGGGGGGGGGGGGGGGGGGGGGGGGGGGGGGGGGGGGGGGGGGGGGGGGGGGGGGGGGGGGGGGGGGGGGGGGGGGGGGGGGGGG
>JAPDFK010000605.1:0-10850 GCA_027569635.1 Lasiosphaeriaceae sp. G1095 | reverse complement strand
CCCCCCCCCCCCCCCCCCCCCCCCCCCCCCCCCCCCCCCCCCCCCCCCCCCCCCCCCCCCCCCCCCCCCCCCCCCCCCCCCCCCCCCCCCCCCCCCCCCCCCCCCCCCCCCCCCCCCCCCCCCGGGTCGCGTTCGAGGATCAATATCCCATCTCGTCCATGGCGATGCCCAAGAAATGGAGGACGTACAAATTCGGCCACGAGCTTTGCGCTGCCCTTCAGCGACAGTTTGTGCACCTTGGACTTGTCCTTGTCTGCACCGCTCTTGTCGGGCGCTGCAGCGGCGGCGGAAGCCATTGCTGTGGTCGGTCGGATTTGCTCGTTTGTGTAGTTCAAGTTGTCGCAGATACGGTCGTGGCTATATTTCTGTTCGCCTGAAAGGGTGGTGAGCGGGATTTCGACGTTGCGCAAGGAATGTCGTCGGTGTCTTGAATTTTTGTTTACTTTGGTTTCGCAATCCAGGATTTGGGGGGGGGGATTGGAGGGGTGGTTCCAGTTGGTAGTTGTCATGGGTTTCCGGAAGGTCGGTTCGGATCGCAATTTTTAGCGGGGTGAGAGTGTGTCCGCCAATAAATAGCCGATGTTCCCCCGTGCTTCTCCTCGCCCCGTTTACGCACTACTTTCAAGTTGAACAGGGCCAGCACAAAAGCCCAAGTTGCCGACGGTGTTTTGTGGCGATGCCTCCGCAGAGGATTCTTAACCTGGCATGCCTGGGTTGAGCCGCTGCCGCCGTGCAACTTGAGATCATAGGGCTGGATGGACTTTTAGGGGACGTGATGCGGCACGGTTCAACGGCCTTTGCTATCGCTACTTATAACTGAGTGCCGTGCCAAATTCAAGCTTGGCAAACACCACGGCCACCTCTAACAACACCAGGGGGGAAATACACTGCGTTCATGTCTCCAGCGCCAAAGATGGTGATACATGCATTGCAACTGCGTTTGCTACTATGTACAAATAATATTACTCTAACTAGACAATACGATTTCTTTGTGGACACGTTTCCACTTATGTAGTAAGGTGTGATGCAACTCACCAGCGCTCCAACACAAAACAAAAAGGCTTCTCATGCATATAAAGGGCATAGATGGCATAATTCGTCGTCAGGTGAGGCCTTCCCCGTAGTCATCATGCACAACAGCAGAAAGAGTGATGCTGTCATTGTCTGCAAACGAGAAACCCGGGGGGGGGGGGGGGGGGGGATTCCGGGCGCAGTCACCCTAACCCCAATTCCCTGACCTCCGAGGATTGGGGATCCGCACCACTGTCTCGCTTGATTGCTGAAAATTGATATACTGTGGCTTCATGCCTTCTCCCCCATGTGAGGTGTTTGGGTTGCTGATGGGAGGCGTGACTGGTGGCATCGGGAAGGCATTGAGGCCGGGCGAGATTACAGCGCTGGCAGCACTAACGCTGTCCAAACTGCTCCGAGGATAGCTCGCTTGAGTGTAGCGAGTGTCTGGCACAGCCGTGGATTGCGGATGAAAGCTGTAGGTAGCTGCAGGTGCCAGGAAGCCTGTAGACGAGAGCGGAGATACGGGTGATGGACTAAAAGCTGGACTGGTTGGCGATGGGGATGATATCCGATTATTTCTGTCAGGCCTAGCAGCGGCCAGAAGAACAGTAGGAGCCACGCCCGCCTCTCGCATAGGCGGTGGCGACGACCGCGATGGTTGAGACGGTGCATTAGTAGCTGCTGCTGCTGTGCCGACCCCGGCTGCTGCGCCCGCCCCCAGCAGCGTGTTGCCCATCCCGTCACTCCCATTTCCGTTTGTTGTGTAAGGTGGAGGCGAGCCCTTGGACAAGCCAAAAGGCGCCATCATTCGCTGGACAAGGGCCGACTTCCGGAATTTGAAGAGGAGGGCCAAGAGTGCGAGGAGAAAAAGGAGACCAACTAGTGTGCAGGTCAGCAACTTTGAGATCACAGTAACGAGAAGACGGCGGAAGAGAACGAGAAATACAACATACCCACTATACCAGCTATTGCGGCCGGCGGCACACCCGAGCTGGAAGGCTTGTCGATGGAAGTCAAGGCCCCAGAACCTGTACCTGTGCCTGTTCCATTGCCATTGCCACTGCCACTGCCCGTGCCCGTGCCAGTACCTGCCACCGTACCTGGCCTTGAGCCTGTCCCTACAGTTGTGCCCGTGCCCGTCCCAGGAGAATTTGCACTCGACCCGCCGGTTCCCCCCACCCCAGTCAAGTTTGGTCCCTGGGAGCCAGACGCTGCGCCTGACTGGGCGGCTGGAGAATTAGGTAGCGCGGTGGAAGTTGGATCCTCAATATTGTCAGAAGGAACTGCGGGGCCAGATCCGGATCCGGCATCGGGACTCGGCGTTGACGGCAGGTTGGCTGCGCCACCTATGCCCGCGGGGTTCTCTACTTTTCCAGCATCGGTTGAGGTGCTTCCTTTGGGGCTGGTCGGTGTCGGGCTTGGTGCCTTCGCAGTTGTTTTCGCTTCAGGACTGCCCTCCGGCAGTGGTTGCTGGGGTTCTTGCGGCGTTGATGTGCCCGGGTTATTGGGTGAGGCGGGAGAGTCTGGGGAGGGATTGGGAGCCGGCGCAGTGGTGGCCTGTGGTGTATTTGCAGGCGGAGTAGTGGTGGCAGGGGTCTTTGTAGGCGTAGGAGTTGGTGAGGCTTTGGTACTTGTTGCTACGTGCGCGGACGATGTCGATGTGGGCTTGGGTGCTGGGTTATTATCCCAAGGGTTATCGAAGCACCACCCGAACAGTCCGGGATGTTTGCAAACTGCTGCTGCTTTTTTTTCCAGTGACGGAAACGTCATGTCTCCAATTCGTAGTTTCATGGTCCACAAATCCCCCAGTAGCCGTCGTGAGCCGCGGTCATGACACTCTTACGTTGCCACGTTGTAAGTCGTCAAACCAGTGAGACCATGTTGTCGTGCTCGGGATATAATCGCAAGCGGAGGGATGTGTGAAGCTGGATGCCAAACGAAGGGATGTGAATGATACAAGTTCCAGGCCTTCAGAAAACGAATGAAAATAACGGGTAGCCCGTTGGATGCAAGGCAAACGGAAACTTGAGCACGAGAGCGACAGTTGGAAGCTGGAGACAAATAACACCACCAAAAGGCCAACAGAGAGTAATAAGGAGGACGAGTCGGGAGTGCTGGACAAACCAAGGTGATATCGTTCCCAGCGCGCGGGCTCGGCGTGTTAGTCGACGCCCCTGGCCCTGTGCAGTTGCAGTGGATGCCCCTGAAAAGGGCTTAGGAGGGTTCGGGTGCCTGTTGCTCTGCCCCCAAGCTGGGGTCGCACAGACCCTCACTTAAGATTTGATGGCCCGCAAAACCTCGAGGCGGGGGGGGATTGAGAAGCCATGGGGGCTGCCCCTAGGCTTTTCTGGGCTTGTGACCTGGGACGAAATGAAATGCGTTGACTGCAGGACTGCGGTGCGGACAAGGCGTTGGTGCTGTTTTTCCCGAGGTGGGCCGGCCGTGGAAACGCGACTGGACCTCAAAGCGAAAGAAACAGAAAAGACCGAAGCAAACATGCAATGGCAGGCAATGGCAGGTGCTGCAAATAGAACTCTACCTTACACGTTCATGGATGGTGGCGCTCGTCCGAACCAGGTCGTGGTTGATGGTCGACCGGCCCAAGCCTTATTATTATCGCAATGGGCAGGCACGGCAGCACTGAGCAAACAAACGAGAGTCACGACCAGTCCAATGCTTTGTCCAAAGACGTGACAATCTGGGTTCGCTCGCACGAGCCGAAAGTCGTTGGCTCAGCCAGGAAACGAAAAATGCGGCCTGTTGAAACGCGTGGCTGCACGTTGGTGATGAAGGTGACAGTGGCGGTTAGATTGGGACTAGCGTGCTATCAAAGCGTGATTGCCAGTCTGTCAGAGTCAGCATGACACTGAAGGCAGTCATTATCAACCTGCGCTCTGGCTTGGGCTCGGTGCCAGCTGGGGGCTGAGAAGAAGTCTGTCACGCGGAGACGGGCAGAGCAGCATTTTTGCGAGAAAAGGGAGCTGCAAGCGTCACAGCGACACAGAGTCGTGAGAGAAGAGATGGGAGAGAGGAAGGAAGGAAGATGGCAGGTTCGAGGTGGGGCTGAAGTTGTTAGTTGATACGATAGCATTGACGATTCAACACGTGGAAATGGAAGGAGCGAGCTATACTACTCTAGCAATCGCTGGCGCCTGAGTGCTCCCCCGCCATGCTACCCACACCCAACTGAACCCATGTCGTGGGCAAGGTGGGTACCTACCTGGGTCTGACAATTTAACCCAACATCTCAATGCCAAGCAGCCGGGAGCCGGTCTAGATCAAAATCACACAACCTGGAAAAGCCCCGTTGCGTCTGCACGCACTGTTTGTTGATCAACATTGTCAATACCATGCATCGTTCAAGTCATTTCGTTCCTTTTTTAATGGGCTCTCTCTCAGGCAGCTGTCATCAAGCAGCTGTCATCAAGTAAGGTGGACTTGAACCCGTACCTTCCATTTGGAAATAAATGTGCAATGACAATGCCAGGGATTTAAAACTGGGAAGAGTCAGCAACCTGCCTGCAATTGCACTGCCTCCGGACGGTAGATTCTGAATTAGGTAGGTGCTGAGGGATGCCATGGAGTCAGCATGGACTCTTTTTGCAGCAACCTAGAAGGCGTGTGTATTCGCAGTCAACAATGGCGGCAAACTACATTGCGATGGCGACCTGGGCTGGCCTTCCCCCGGAAATCCCCCTTCACATCCTGGAACTCGTGAGGCCTGGCAGTGTCTATACTGCGTTGACCGATTCTGGCAGTAATTATGCCTTTGAGAAAATGAACTTGAAGCGACTTGTCCCGTCACCACAGCGCGTTCGTGAGTTAGGTCTCAGTGCCCACGCTACACAACCCAGGACGGATTGTGGACTGAAGGAACCTAATTCGTCACATCTGGCTACGGGTTCAGCTCGAATCTGCAAATTCGTGGAGGACGACGAAATGCGCATGAGAAACAACTCTATTTTTTCACGGGTGAAGGCCATGATATCTCTCTTTTGTGAGCTGAGGAATTGGACGATACCCAGCGTCCTGTCGGCAAGTCCAGATTATTAAAGGCTTGCGAGTTTCATCTTCACGTCCTGATTAGATCGGATCTTGGTAAGTAGCGGAATTGTTGTCTGCGGGTGGGGATGGGGTTTTCAAAGATGATGAATTCCTTTTGGTAGACGACTGTTGTTAGAAATTAGTCTTGAAGAATCTAGATTTTCCTTGTTCCCTGGTGGTCTTTTTTCTTTCTTTTCAGTCTTTGGGGTTGGTAATCTGCAGGGTCCAACGACAATCCATTACTGTTGGGTTAATAAACTCAATGCAAACCGGTCCGATTTGACCTTTTTTATTCATGTCATGTATGTGCATTTACGGCACAACTCGTTTCAACCAACACGTTTAACGTGCGAGCGTATTAATTGCGTCTTTGGGGGCCGAGAACATGAAAGTTGTTGGTTTCTGTCTGTGGGTGTAATGAAGCAATGAATGGCTCGTCAGATGATCTCAAAAGGGGAACTTGTTCATCCGCAATGCGGTACTCGGCCGTCTTTGTAATTGTGCTATCAAAAGATGCGGAGAATGCTCGCTTGGTTTACCTGCAGCAGGTTAACTCGTCAAACATTATCAATCTGTCGACGGCCATATCATAGGTACCCAAACCGCTTGGGAACGTCGGTCACGGCTGGCAGTTACCACCGCTGGAGGCCGAGGCGATTGACAGTAGTGATTATGAGGCTTGGAGGCTGAGTGGAACAAGGAAAACCAATGTCTGTAATGTGAATGGCTAGCGAGGTATGAACAGGCTTGTTAAGTTCTGAATGTGTGAGCTTGTATGAGAGTGGGCCTATTGATAAACCAGAATGAAAATAAACAAGAACATAAAAACAGCAAAGCCCGCAAGTTGGAAATGAGTGCCCGACACAAAAGTTATGAGACGTCATGGAACGCGTAACAGACAGCGCATATGGAATATGAGAAAACGAAACGGCCCATCAACCTCCACCCAGGGCCCAGGGTGGACATGAACACCCATCAAATAAGTGAGAAAGTCGTTAAGTTAACACCCCTCGCCCTCAGCGCATCCGGCAACATTCTCGGGTCCGAATTCATTATCTCCCCAGTGTCTTTATTCCTGAAGTAATCGAACGTGCTCGGATCATCAGTGTCACGTTCGTGGTCGATTCTCTCCCACTCAGCGGGCAGCGGCGGCAATCTCGGGTCCTCCATGGTATATGTCTCTGTGTCAGGATTGTAGAAGCGAAAGACGGTGATGTCACTCTGATCCGTCACCATCACCACCCTCCACGGCTTGGGCAGCGGGCCAAGAAAAGCCATAGCATCACTCAGGCCATATACGAAGCAGATACCGATTATCTTGAACTGGCCGTTCGGCATATTGCGAAGCACGACGGGCTGGCCGCAACCGAGAAAGATGACAATCGTGTCGCCTAGGTAGGTAATTTGTCAGGTCGTCAATGGGATGGGACTATTAATTGGGTAGGTCCCATTAATTTGGGCGAATTTGAACAAATGGGGCGAACCTGGCACAGTGTCGGGTGGTGCAAGACCAATGTAGCCGTCTTGTGTGGTTATGTATGTCCTGCCAAGACACATTTCGATGGAAATTTGACTTGGATCCTCCGTGCTTGCTGTCACTGAGTCGGAAGACCCCCACGGTATGTCGTGCTGGTGGTCGGATGGCATCGAGCGAACCTGGGCCTTGAACGAGTTTTGGGAATTGAGAGTAGGCCACTCGCACTCGTTCGGATCTCTGCTTGGGGTGTACCCGAAAATGATGGTGATGTTGTAAGCAGCAGTCATATTTACACCCATTGACATATAGGATTTACCTCGATTACCATGAACACGTCCCCACGACTTGATCACCGCGACTGGATCAGCTTCATCAAAAGATAACGGTCCCAAAACATGGCGGACAACTCCGCCATAAACCCCCAAGACTTGGAGAAGGTTGAAGGGCTGGTATGTGAGGTGTGCGCGAGAGAATCCAGCGGCAAACTGATCGAGGGGTTGTTTAATGACAACAGCGTCTGAAGTCCAGTCCGGAACCCACGACGGTGCATCAATCTGTCGCCCAGCCTGATAGCAGCGTCTCAGGAGTTCGATCCGACCACTATGACTGATGAAGGTCAAGCAAGCATCTTTGAAGACGTCGCCGGCTGGTTTGGAGTAGTCTGGTTTGATTTTGCTGGCCAGTTTTGGCGACATCAAGCCCAATGCTCCGTAGATTTTGTCGCGCGGGTCAAAGCACAGCTGGCCCTTCAAGGCATGCTCAGCGATGGTAATGTCAAAATGGGGGCGGTGCAGGGTCGGGCGAGCAATGTTAAGTATGGCGTTGCTTTGGCTGGGGGTAAGAGGCGAAGAGCCGACTTTTAAGCCCAAATAACCTGCTCCCCGTTGGAAGATGGGAAAAGACACGACATAATGGCCGCATTGGAATACGGCACGACTATTTGCGAGATGGATTTCCTGGACTATCCATAGTCGTTGGAACCATGGACAGTGGGATAGGGATACGATTGCCGCCCATGTTTCTGCCTCGTATGGCAAAGCCACAGTTATCCAATCATTTGCGGCCCAATATTGCTCCTCGGAGCCCGGAGTGAGGCAGATGTATCCGCCGGCAAGGTGTTGGATCTGTTCTCTTAATTAGATGAGTGATGGTAGCGAGCCCCAGAGCAGTAGTGCTGTCGGCCGGGCCGAGCCAGGCAACCACTCTAAAAGCAAACTTGAAGATTCTGGCCATCCGGCGAACCTGCTCTGACTTTTCGCCGTCATCTGCTTGGTTGATGCAAATGGCGTCCACCCACAGGGTTCGAGGCGAGTCGGGCTGGCGGAGATGTCGTAATGCCGCTTCCAAGTTCTTCCACAAGACTAGTCTCGATGGGACTGCGGTCACTGGGCTGACGACCACCGCTTCCTTCGGGTCTTCTCCGGTCCCCCATGTATAAGAAAGAGCTTCAAACTTTAGGTCGATGTCGGCTTCTGGGGGCTTCATGTATTTGGACTTGTCGAATTGTGGATCCGGATGCGTCCATTGAAGGTCCTCAGCCCCGGGCTCGCCAAACAAAAACCTCCCATCGATGGTCTGGTCTACTTCCCATCGAGGAGGAGCCGTTTCCCGAAGTTGCTGCAGAGTCAATCTGCCATCCTGCTTGGTCTGAAGTGGGATGACGAGATGCCTGTGGAATATGCGAAGGCGGATCTCGCTGTCAAAGGCACCTGGAAGCAACTCAACGAGCCGAATCTCATTCTCAACGTCGAGGAGGGGCGCATAGCGGTACGCTTCGAGCTGACGGACCTGCTGGGGTGTGTTATCCGTGGGGGAAAGCGTCACGGGGGCTATTGACAATTGTGGTGCACGGTGTTGTTGGTGTTGAAATATCGTCGGGCAGCAGGCTGTTGAAGGAGGGTTGGGTAGGTAGTCAGCTGCTAAAGTGTGGGAGCCTAACCGGAACAAATATCGGGCCATCTTGTGTTCTGGGTAGTTATACGTCCTGCTGCATTTCACAAACGCCGACGATAAGTTGGTTTCCCGGTGGCGTTTTGCTCAGCTTTTCGATTGTATATGCTTTAACCAACTTTGGAAACGTATTTCTCGCCGTGACCGAAATACCTGGTGTTTTCGCGCTCGATTTAGATTATTCTAAGCGCCTCAACCCCTTTCGGGATATTTTCTATTCAACCTTACACATCCACTCGCACCTCACGAATCCTGGCGGCAACTCTGGACCCAGCGCAGGTGTGCGCAGGAAGCCCGAGTGCCTTGGTAATACCTAAGTTGGTCTTTCCCCCCCTCTTGCCAATTGGAGAGGAACGGAGTTGAAACCAAGTTTGTGTCGGCGCATCACGCACGCACGCACGTGGCATAGATTGGATCATTGCCAACACTTTCATCTTGATCTGTAGAGAGATACGGCAAACAAGCCCCTTAGCTACCTAATTAAAACACGAGACCAAGCACCGAGTCACGGCCGTCCTGGCGCTCAGAACTGGAGAGGGTTTACACCCCCTTTACCGACACAAAAGCTCTGCCCTTGATAGGTACCTAGGATCCAAGGAACAGATCAGGTGCATTGGCTTGGCTCGTCGAGGGGCAACCCTCTTGACGTTTCCAGCAACTTTGGCCCCTTTCGAGGATCATCAAGGGCAGGGCTGTTACACTCAACTGGGAGAGCGATCGCAAGCCATCACAATAAACAAAAAGAACGGACCTGCTCAACCAGGATGCTAGTGTACTGGTGATAGAGGAACGATATATACTAGGTATGGAGATTCTGTTGCGCCGGCTGGTTCAGGTTAACAAGATTCGGATTTTTACCAACTCTTGAAGTCTATCAATCGTCGCCAGGTACTAAAAGTACACTGTGTATTTAACACATGGAAGTAAACATATCAACCTGCTAAGTGACTAATTAAGGGAAACTTTGGAGCAGAGATTTCACGGCCGCCAGGTTTATACGAAGCTAGAAACGCCATCTTTCCATCAACTTTCCTATTTTAAAGTCCAAACATAAGGAACTAGACTACTCGATACGGTCGAGCATGGGTGTTCCGCAAAAGCAACCCCCCCTTGCCTGTCGGGCTCCATTCTCGGTTTTGCAAACGGGCTTAGCACACGGTCTTGGCATCGTTTACAGGGCGGGTAGGGCTAGGCAGAAGCCACCCCTGACAGCTGTATTGGCCAGGAAGGATGGCGACACTCACTCACTGCCTGTCGTGTCAACCAACGGGAGATCCGTGCTTGCTTCTGCTGCTGCCTGCGCCGCAGCGTACCAACCGAGGAAGAAAAAACGCGACGCAAGCCGTTGGGGGGAGGGGTTAATTTTACTCCAAGTGGTATTAAAGTGAGGGGATCCCGTTGGTCAGTCGTTCGTTCACTGAATTAAATTTCACCTTCTTGCAGCTATTTATTCTCTCTCTCTCTCTCTCAAATCCAATTGTTGGTTCCAACCCTCCAACCCTCCAACCCCCCCCATCCCCCCCCCCAACAACAAAATGGTCACATTTGAGGACAAGCCCTCCGCCACCAGCGGCAGCGGGGTCCCCTCACCTACCTCCCTCGCGGCGCGGCAATTCTCGTCCATTATCCTCATCATACTACTCTACACGGCAGCGACCCCGTTCACACCCTTCAGCTGGCTCCTGGGGCCGGCAGCCAACAGCGGGACGTTTCTGTTCGACCGGCTGCTCGCGGGGATCCTGCTCTTCTGCGCCTTGTACTTCCAGTGGCGGATCGCGTCGTTGCGGCGCAACATGGTCGTCACCCTGCCTCTTCCCGGGGGAGAAACACAGCGCGTGCGCAACGGGCGGTTGGAGACGGTAAACGATCCGCAAATTTGGCTTTGGCAGACCAAGGATTACTGGCATTTCGCAGTCAGCGAGGCGGCGGTTTTGATCCTGGCCGAATGGGTGGCGGGGGAGATGTTGCGGAGGGCGATTGTGAGTGTGGTGCTGCTGGGGCTGTGGGTGCTGGGTTGGTCGGCGACGCCCGAGAGCTATAAACGTTGGGCGTGGGAGCATATCAAGACGTATTTGTTTGTGTTGGTGCTGGATGAGGTGCGGAGGATCGGATGGGGTGGTGGCGGCGGTGGGAGGAGGGGGAGAGGAAGGTGGTGAACCTGCTCAGCCGGGGGGGGGGGGGGGGGGGGGGGGGGGCATGGGGGGGGGGGGGGTGAAAATTTGGTTTTAAAACAACGCCCCGGTGTTGGGGAAAATATAACAGTTGTTGGGGGTGTGTTGTTGTATAAAAGGGGAAAAAAGCCCAACAGGTGCAGTTTAAGTGTTTGTTTGTGTTTTGGGGGGGGGGGGGTTGTCTGTTTTTATCG
>JAPDFK010000604.1:0-10907 GCA_027569635.1 Lasiosphaeriaceae sp. G1095 | reverse complement strand
CCCCCCCCCCCCCCCTCCCCCCCACACAACCCCATCCCTTGTTCAACTTTGTTGTGGTGTTTTCTTGTGTTTTTTTTTTTTTTAAATAATGTTTATTTTTTTTTTTTTTTTCTCGTCCCCCCCCCCCCCCCCCACCACACCACCCCCACCCCCCCCCCCCCCCCCCCCCCCCCCCCCCCCATTTCCCTTATTATTCCCAATCTTTCCCACATTCACACCCCCACAAACACCACACTGCACTGCAGCAGCACAGATGACACGACATGCTGTGTGTATGTAATGTACACAAGCAAACACATGGACTGGTACCCCCGCGCCCGGAAAACAAAGGGACCTCTGTCAAATGCACAATCATAAAATTGAAGAGGAGGAGGGGAGAGGAAGGACCCTGCCGCCGCCACCGCACGGGGGTTGATTGTTGGCTTTTTTGTTCGGGCCCAGCTACGCCGAAAGAGAACAGAACACACGGACCCGTTCACGGCGGCCAATTGGAGACGGGGCATGCATTTAATGGGCACGCAATTAATGGATGGAAATCGGTGAAGGATCAAACACGAGACCACCTTTCCTAGCTTGAGCCTTTTTTTCCTTCTCAGGGAATGGAAAAGGTGCATATGTGAGCCCATGCCGTGAGATGTATGTATGTATTTGGAGGGGCCGGTGCTTCCAAGTCGGGGCGGCCCGAAGACAGCCGCCGCCGGTTCAAGCCATGGGCCAGTCTGAAATTCGAATTCCAAGAAAAAAGACGAATCCAAGTTCATGCCTTGAATAGCAGTTCCCCATAACCACAGATTTCCAGGACGACACATCTTCTCCCCAAAATAAGAACCCAAAAACACTACTCAGGATACCAAACCATGCACACCTCTCTATACGTCTCTCCAAGCCCCTCCGTCTCACCACGTTGAGGAATTCTCATCTCAAATCCACCCACCGCCTTGAATCCGAGCTTCTCGTACATAGGAACGGCCACTATGGTACTCTCCAGATAGACGGGCAGTCCATCGGCGGCAGCCATCTCCAGCACTTTCTGAGTAAGAAGCTTGCCTGCTCCTTGGCCCTGGTATGCCGGGTCCGTGCAGACGAACGACAGCCCTAAAAAGTACGAGACTGGTTAATATGTGAGCCCCAGAGAGAAAATGCCTCCTCCGGCCCGGCGCCTCGCTTCGGGACCGGGAGCGCCCTGGTTGCTTGTTGGCGCTTAGCATCCCACTCTCTGTAGCCAATTATCAATTCCTTGCATACCATACTCCCATCCGAAAGACAAGCCCATATTGAGTGACCCATTTGCTTGCATCGCTCGCTGCTACGTGGCAGCAGCGGCGCAAGTGGGGGATCATCCTTCATTTTATGCCCCAACGGACCAGGTGCATATCATGGATGGGGGGACCATTTTGAATATGAGAAAAGACAAAAATGTGACTGGAGGACACTACTCACGATAGCAGTTCTCATTGTCAAATGCTCTCTTCTGCGCCTCTTCTGCGAGCGCCGCGTAGCCATCCAGAAACTCGCGCCGGCAGCCTTCAACACGTTGCTGCAGATCACCTGTCTCAAGCTTGACGTCTTCCGGGTGGGAAGGCGAGTCCCATTTCGCAAAGCTGGCGATTGACCCGCACTGTTTGGGATCTCGTGCAACCAGGACCCCGGGCCCGGAATCCAGCTGGCTGGCTGTGTACGACGCCAAAAATTCTTTCAGAGCCGCGAGGCTGCCTGGCGTAGGGAACTGGGCGTGCAAGAGAGGATTCGAATCCATGGCGGCGAGATGGATTTCTGCGATGCGAGCCGTGTCGGCTGGCACGGGCCGGGACACGACAAACGTCGTCCGAGCCATTCTTTCCCAAAATTGCTGTGGTGATGATGGGGGCGAAAAAAACACGGCTTGGGCCGAGGAGATGATAAGCGGCGCAGGAATATAGATCATGTGACTTGTATCAACCACCTGTCTAGGGTCAAGGACTGAACGGCAAGCTTCTCAAGACATGACATCTGTAACAAGGCCTGCCAACCCTTGAGCTTCCGGGTTCTTCTCGGAACACAGAGGCGAAAAGGGGGTTATCCTCAGCAGATGGTCACAAACCGTCCAAGTCAATAGCCAAGGTTTTTCATCACAGGGGCTGCATGACCATGCCCAGTATTGCTGGGGCTATGGAGCCCTCCGCCTCCAGCGACTCTGCTAGCATCTGGCAAGGCCTTTCTATCCAGGCTGACCACTCCGGATGGAGATAGTTGGCGACTGACCGGAGGAGGAACTGGCCTGCGTCTCCAATCATCCACTCACTGCGGCAGTGGTGAAAGGCTAGAAAGTAGTATGCAAGAATGGCGAGAGCCTCGGGCCGGCCAGCGTCTAGCATCCCAACAAACGGCGGCAAGAGCATCATCGTCCAGCTGAACAAAGTGTGAATACGGCTGAGTGGGGTTGGCCTGCCATCAAAGACAGACTGCAACAGGTCGATGGCCTTCAGAGCGGCCTCGAGCTCTTCCAGGGTCAGGTTGGACGTCTGAATCCTCTGTCGGATATCATCACACTCGCGGCCCTCGCCAGGTACATTATACCACTCAAACCCCTTGTCGATTATAGGCTTCAGCTCTGACTCTCTGATTTCTAGCCACCGCCCGTCGGAGCTGTTGTGCACCCCGCGGTGGAGGTGCAGAGATCGCAAAAAACGGCCAAGTGAGGTAGGAAAATAGTCGTCTCGGTAAGACAAGGCATCGCAGAGAGTGTGAAAGCCCAACAAGGACGAGAAGACGAACGCGGCCACGCGATGGTCAAGACTCATGTCAAAATAGCTGAAATCGATGGTATTGAAAAGGGCCAGCCCGTGTGTCTGGAGCTGGATCGCCATATTTCGATAAAAACCCTCTTGATTTGGCCGCATAACGCTTAGATGGTGCGCAGATAGGGCGAGCACTTGGTACATCAGGTAAGGCTCGCGAAGGGCGTGGCGCATGGTGATTTCTAACGACATGCCTACCATGGGCGGATACAGCGCGGAGAAGTTGGTCAGATAATGGTGAAGAAGTTCCATGTGGGCCATATCAACCCTTGGAGGCTGAAGCTCGGGGAGTGGAGAGAATCCAGGAATCTCGGTCGGGAAGATGACGTCTGACACGGATGCAGGTGCGGATGCGGATGCGGATGCGGAGGCGGAGGCGGAGGCGGAGGCGGAGGCGGAGGCGGAGGCGGAGGCGGAGGCGGAAGGGGACGTCCGAGGACTTGCCAAGACCCCTGAATCCGCGGACTCTCCGGTTGGGTAAGAACATTCTCGCTCGACGGTAGCGCAGTTTATACACCGAGGGCGTGTTTCATCACACTAAGGGCTTGTTAGTTTGGGCTGACCAAAACCGCCGGTGATAGTTGTGGAGCTAGGTAAGGTCGGAATTACCTTGATATGCCGCCGCTTGCACTCGTGGCAGCCCCTCCGCGATTTTTTGTGCCTTCTCCGCATCATCTTGTTCAAGTAAATGCAGCTCTCCGAGTGGCCAAAAATGTGTAGGAAAACGTGGAAAATTTCAGGGACCTAAGAGCCATGCACGCTTGATTACTATTTCTCGGGAAGCGTGAGCCTGTACGTGGAAAGGTGACTGGCGATATAAATATGTCGGCCCAAGACAACAACGGTAGGAAGAAAGGCGTGGGACGAAGGAAGTGCTTGTGCAGCAGCCCGTCATGGGTTAATTCCGGTCCGGTCCAGCATTGCGTGGGTGTGTGTCGCGGCAGACAGCCAACAGCCACCAACTCGACAACCAACTGCCTCAACACATTGCTGGGAACAGCTAGCTTGCGAGTCAGATTGCAAAGGCATTGGCACAGGCTCCTTCCTCCGTCTGAGGCTCGGAGCTACGCCCGGTGGCAA
Organism: Lasiosphaeriaceae sp. G1095; assembly: GCA_027569635.1. Taxonomy (NCBI): domain Eukaryota; kingdom Fungi; phylum Ascomycota; class Sordariomycetes; order Sordariales; family Lasiosphaeriaceae; species Lasiosphaeriaceae sp. G1095. The sequence continues at coordinate 7,050 of JAPDFK010000604.1, read as the reverse complement.
GATCCTGATATGCACATGCATTCTGCAAGTGTGCAGGGGCATGCACCCGTTACTGATTAGCGAGTTGTCCATCTGATGAAGAAATGCGGGCGTGTGGTGCGGCAAAGCTTTTTTGGTTGTGAAGTCATTCGTCATCTAGAGTAGTCCCGATGTCCAACGGCTGTTTTCTCCTTGGAACATGGGAGGGCTGTGACAAAAGTCCTAGACCTGCGCCCCTTGTTCACAGCTTTATCTTTACAGCGGCATCATGCGATCACGACGCTGGTATCTGGGGACTCCTGTCGCTTTCGTTTATAGACGACAGATTGTACGGGGTTGTTGGGTTATTGGGTTTCGTGCGCAGGCGGAATGTCCCATCTCGGTCGCTTCCTCCTGCGAGAATTACCCGAATCACCAACAAAGTTCAGCACCCAATCGCGGACAAGCCTTGTCTTCGTCAGCTGCGGGTGGGCCGGCTTGTTGGATGTGATGTCGGCCGTGCTGTAATGCCCACCATTATCTTCAGCGTCTAGTTTCACTCGGTACAGCAGGTAGACTTTAGTGAGATCCTTTCGTAGGCTGGACCCATAGACTTGACCCATATAGCCATTCAAGCCAACATTCCGCAGAAGGACAATATCGCCTGTCCGCAAGCCTGCCAAGGGGCTCTGGGCAACCTTGTCAGATGGCAGCCAGAACGTGATGGCGAATCCGGCCCTCGTCTCGTCGCCGACGAGGACTTCAACCAGGGATTTTGGGCCCCATCGCGTCTTTACCATTCGCGGCTGCGAGATGGAAATGATGCCGACGAGGAGGTTGCACGACATGGTCGCCGGGTAGATCTTGTCGAGGTATGCGGCGGACGGCATGTCCTTGACGTCGCTCAGATGACTATTTCCGTGAAACGACAAGGGCTCTCTGAGGGGAGGCTGTGCGTCGTTGGTGCTCGTAAATGAAATGGTATCGCCAGTGAGGAATGAGGTCCCGGATTCGCTCTCGTCTAGGTCAGAGGAAGCAAATGCTGGGCCGAGTTGGGATGAAGGAATTTCCTCGTGAACGGCCAGTGAGTGATCATAAAACTGCGATAGCAGCTCAGGGCTGGTCCCATCCCTGTCCCAACTGCCGAAGGACACGGACGCGGGAGCAAGGAAACGGGGATTGAGATCCTCATCAGATTCCACTGGGGCTCGTTGCTTGTTCTGAAAAGGGAGAGACCTCCAGACGGGGAGACCGCAGAGGAAGCTCTCCGCTGGGGATCGGGCCGTGTCAGACGGGGCTTGTTGGTCGATGCCGAGCCACAGCGCAATGCCATCGTCAAAACGAGTCAACAAGCCAGCCTCGTCCCAATCCAGATCGCAGTTTGCCGGGGCGCCGGTCAAGAGCAATATGCGGTTCACGCCGACGGTGGCCATTGTGCCCGATATCACCGTGGTTTGAAATGGGCGGCGTCCGACCAGTGTCCGACTTGCCCGTGTGGTCCCCGACTTGTTGGTGCTGGGGGCGTTGGTTGGAGCGGCTGGATCGGGTGCTCGGGCTGTGGAGTTGGTGGTTCGGGAAATGCTGTGGCGGTTGCTCCCGAGTCGGGTCGATGTTGTTTGTTTTTCTGCCTGTTGAGGCTTGGCTCGGAGGAGTGAATGATTGATTGGGGCCGAGTCGGTGGCTGTGGCTCACCTGCCCGGAAGCGAAGTTGCAAAGTTGTCCCCGTGCCCGTCCATGCGTCAAGTGAATAGAGTGAGTGCACGGGCATCTTTCGCAAGAGGCGTTCTAGACATTGTTGAGATGAAAATGATTAAAGGGGCTCGAATGATGGACGGCGAATTAGGATTAGTAAAGGGTAAGATGGCGAAATATAGACAATGGGAGGGCGAAACTTATTCCGAGTCAACTCACCTAACAAGGTTACATACCTGTAAGTTCCTCCCTCTTATACGTTGCTCAGCCCGACTTACACCACGCCAAAGCGGTCTCTCGACAGGGCATTTCCGACAATCTGTAAGTCTAAATATACCATCAAAAACCAAGGCAGGAAATCCAAATCATCCAAACTATTTCCTATCTAGAACTTCAGGAATAATGCATAGACGGGTGTTTCTTTCCCAAGCTGGACCGAGTTGGTAATCTGTACCTTGACAACTGAAATATAATGGGATCACGTGCTGTTTGTTTCTCTGGGCTCACTCAGCACAGTGCTGACAGACGGAACGGCCCGCCCGGCGCAGGTGGTGCGGGTAGGGACTGACTGGAGCATGGAATCAATCCCAGTGTAATGTACAGATTTGCAGCACCCATTTTATTTAATGTTCCGAGAGCGAGCATCGGAAGTATGAGGCTGGTTTTTGTCACACTTGCCTCTTATTGGGGAGAATTTGGCCATTTAATAAAGATTGTACCTGGACTACGGTTTACGGTTTATCTCACAGCGGAACTCCGCCCAGCAGAAAACAATCCTTTCTGCACAACATACCAGCCCACAGTCAACCCGTGTATTATTCAGTCCTTATCATGGCTCCAGCACCTTGGGAGTCGGTTCCTAGCCATGAAACCTACTTTGCATTAGTCACAGGCGCCAACAGGTGAGTTTGCCAACAACCAACCTACTGTTGCAAATGCGACCTGACCTCGACCTTCAAAACCCCCCGAGTGCTGCTTGCTGACAATGCCTGACTCTTGTTCCTAAACAGTGGAATCGGCTTTGGCATTGGCCAGCGCCTGATTGACGAGTACCTCGCGACGCGATCTCTAACCTCGCACATTGTGCTGATCCCCACGGCGCGGAGCATCAAGAAGTCAAACGAGACGATCTACGCGCTCCGGCAACACGCGAAGCAGCTCGCTGAGACATCGACGACGCTCCGGGCCCGCGCCGGCCCCGGCTATGACCCACGCGACACGACACGGCGCGTCCACATCCTGAGCGTGCAATTGGATCTGTGCAACTTGGCGACCGTCCGACGCGCGGCTGATCAGCTCGTCAACGGCACGCTGAGCGGCCCACATCCACCAGACAGCTCCGACGACTTCTTCGAACCCCTCGTCGACGTGCGGATCTCGCGCCTGGACGCCATCATCTTCAACGCCGGTATCGGAGGCTGGACCGGACTCGACTGGTACAAAGTGGCCCACAACATCTTCACCCGGGGGCTCGTGCAGGCGACGACATGGCCGACCTTCAAGGCTGCCACGGGAGGGTACGTCTGCAATCCGCTCCCCGACGCCAAACGCACCGACCACCCAAAACTGGGCGAAGTCTTCTGCGCCAACGTGTTCGGACACTACCTCTTCGCGCACGGCGTGGTCCCGCTGCTCAGCCGACCGCCCTCCTCTACCACCCCGCCAGGCCGCATCATCTGGGAGAGCAGCATCGAAGGCACCTGGGCGGACCTGAAAATGGACGACTTCCAGGGGATCCGGTCGCGAGAAGCCTACGAGAGCGCGAAGCGGCTCACCGACATACTCGCCCTCACAGCCGCTTTGCCCGCCACGAAACCCTACACCAAATCCTACCTCAAAATTACTCCAAATAACACAACCACCACCACCACCCCACCAAAAATCTACCTCGTCCACCCGGGCGTCGTGCAAACCACCCTCTTTCCCCTCAACGCATTCATGTTCTTCTGGTACCGCATCGTGCTCTACGTCTCGCGGTTCCTCGGTTCGCCATGGCACCCGATCACGGCGTACAACGGCGCCGTGGCGCCGGTGTGGCTGGCCCTGCAGGAACAAGCGGCGCTCGACGCGTCCGGGGCGGAGCGGGTGAAGTGGGGGTCGAGCACGGACCGGTCGGGGGCGTGCCGGGTCAAGAAGACGGAGGTGGAAGGGTGGGGGTGGGACGGGACTGTTGCTGGGAAAAGGGACATGGTGGGGCGGAGGTACGGGGCCGTGGACTTGACAGAGGAGAAGAGGAAAGATTTTGAGGCTCTGGGGGCTGTGTGCTGGGAGAAGATGGAGAAGATGCGCGCCGAGTGGGAGAAACGGATTGAGGATAGTCTGTCTGGTTAAGGAGTAATAAATAATAATAGGGGGGGTTGGGATTACGGTCGAAGATTTGGGATGAAAAAGCGGTGTTAACTACCTCTCAAGTGGTGGAAGGGGGTACCTAGGTATAAATATATACAAGATAAACCAAGGTTAGCTCCAAAAGGAGACAGATAATCAATAATTAAGGTAATTAAGTAACAAACAGCCAGATATGCCCATTGGAGTTCCCGTTCAGAATATCCACATAAAAATATATATATATAAAAATAAAAATAAAAAAAAGCGACAGACGCAAACCAAAAAAAACCATATCTGTTTATATAGTATATAACACAGTCACCATCAAGGGCCTTCAAGAATCCTCAGCCTAGCCAACTCGTCCGACCGTACCCTCCTAAGGCCTAACTTTTCCCCGCGGCCAAACAACCCTAAACACAGCGGTAACGGCACAGCAGCCAGCGATATAACAGCCGTAAACACCAGCGCCCTGTGCATAATATAGGGCGGATCCGCCTCGCCGCCAGCTTTGAGGGCGCCGGACACGACAATGAAAATACCGCCGAGGATCTGCCCCCCGCTCCAGGCCACGGCTGAGGTGACCTCTGGGCTGATGGGATGCGTCAGCTCGACGAGGTACTCAATAACCACCGGCACGAGGGCAAACGAGGCGGCGCCGAGCACGGCCATGACAACATAAGGGCCGGCGACGCCCGCAGCATCGTGTGTGGCGGGCATCCAGATCCAGATGAGATATGAGAGGCCGATGATGGGCACGGCGATGCGGATGGCGGTCAGGAAGGCCTTGGTGCGGTCGATGATGGGCGATGTGATTGCGGAGGTGACGAGGCCGACGACGATTAGGAGGGCGCCGGCGATACCTGCTTCCTCGTCTGTATAGCCGTAGGGTTCCATGATTTGGTTGAGAAGGGATGAGATGCTGTTGAAGAAGCCGACAAAGATGGAAAAGGGGATGAAGAGTAGCCAGAACTCCAGGTGTCCGAATAGGATGGTGGCGGATTCGCGGAGCGTCAGCTTGGGGGTCACGCAGGATGGAGCGACGGGTGTGGGAGGAGCTGCGGGGATGAAGAAGGAGGGGAGGGCAGAGATGGTTGACTTAAGGGGGATTAGCACGACGATGTGGGTGGGGTGATCGGGCCGTTAAGGGGGGATGACTTACAATGAGAGACACCCAGAGCACCATGGACGCAATATCCTTGTCCTCATTGACCCAGAAGGGAACAATAAGCTGGCCGAGAGCAGCTCCGAAGGGATTCGCCAGACTCGTCAAGGCCGTAGCGCCCACGCGCCCACGATTCGTGAACCATAAGTCCGAGTAGCGGGTAGGCGCGGCGAGAACGAACGGCTGGGCGAGGCCCGTCAGGATCTGGCCAAACATGACGACACCAAAGTTAGGCCCAGCCCGGCAGCCGATATACCGGATCCAGTTCCCGGCCAGGATAAGTGCCGCGGCCGTCACAATGGATGGCTTTGGGCCGAGATGCAACACATAGATGACCACTGGCGTGATGGAGGTGAAGGAAAACAAAAAAGCCGTGCTCAACCAGTTGATAGTCGTCTCATCAGTGTTGAAGTAACGCGCCGCGTGCGCCGACACGGGCGAGAAGGTGAGCCACTGGATACAAGAGTTAGTATAGGGGGTTCATCTTCAGGGTACCAGAGATCCGGAGCTTGTATAAGGTCATGACAACCCCGTTCTGACCGTTCCGCAAACGCCAAAACCCCTCGATGACGGTTACTAGCTTCGCAATGTACCACTTGGCACAAAGTGATATAATCCGACCGGTATCCTCGTGGGAATTGCTTAAGCTTCCGGCCGGGCCTCCACCAACGTCGCCAACGGCACCAATACTCTCATCCCATGTTGGGGCATGTTATGCATAAAAGACCAAAAAAAGGGGGACACAAAAGGTAAGAACCGGGCCGAAGAAAAGGGTCCGGCTGGAAAAGGCAAACTTACATCCCAACTAACGATGATATTCAGCAGCGTCAACTGAACCAACCCAAACCACCGCCGTTTGTACACCTTGTACGTCACGGTGGAACCTGCCGGGGACAGAGACGCCGGTTTAGCAGTTGCTGCTCCTGGCACTGCTGCTTCTTCTTCTGCGCTGGCGCGACCAATAATACCATCCGACCCTGCTGCGACCATCTCGACCTCGTCCAGCCGCTTCTTATCCGTGCTGCTTGTGCGCGAGCCGGAAGTTGTCGTCTGTCGTTGGATGAGACTGTCCATCTGTTCGTCGTCGTCCATCTCCTGCTGCCTGAGCGCTTGCCAATTGCCACCAGCCGTGGTCCCTTTTGAAGGAAAAATTACAGAAGTCGTCAAAGAGGAGAGCGCGCCGCCCATGGTCCTCCCACCGCCTCCTCCTCCTGCCTCTACCGCTGCTGCCTCTTTTCCGAGGAGGGCACTTTGTTGTGGCGGCGGTGGCGGGGGCGGTTTGGGAGATTGCTTTTCGCTCACGACTTCTTCAGTACCAACAGGTTCTCTATGCGAGATTGCCGCGGCTGCTGCTGCTACTGCTGTTGCTGCTACTTGCGTTCCCGGCGATGGTAGTTGCGCGCCGTTGTTGTTGCTGTCTTTATATTCCTTCCAGTCTTTTTCGTCGCTGACATCTTTGCCTCGGCTCATTGTCGCTGCTGCTGCTGGGCGGGCAGGCCTCGCGGCGCGTGGCGCGTTTGTGTGGCGCGTGCACTGGCGGAGCTACAGACGGATATATAGGGGTCTCTTCGGACTTGGAAACGAAAAAAGGATCTACCAATTTAAATCCGGTATTACTCCAGGTAGGCAGGTGTTGTGGCTTCTAGTTCTCTTTTCAAGAATGGGAGAAGAAGAAGCACATATCGAAGTTACACCCTACTTTCCCAAAACATAAAACATAATGCTCCCATGGACAGAAGGTACCTACCTACCTACCTTAGGATTGTGGGCGGGCAATCAGATAGGCGGGCGGGGGGGGGGGGGGGGGGGGGGGGGGGGGGGGGGGGGGGGGGGGGGGGGGGGGGGGGGGGGGGGGGGGGGGGGGGGGGGGGGGGGGGGGGGGGGGGGGGGGGGGGGGGGGGGGGGGGGGG
>JAPDFK010000603.1:0-10967 GCA_027569635.1 Lasiosphaeriaceae sp. G1095 | reverse complement strand
CCCCCCCCCCCCCCCCCCCCCCCCCCCCCCCCCCCCCCCCCCCCCCCCCCCCCCCCCCCCCCCCCCCCCCCCCCCCCCCCCCCCCCCCCCCCCCCCCCCCCCCCCCCCCCCCCCCCCCCCCCCCTGGACTAGAAAGTGGAATATAGTGAAACGCCCGTGCGGTAGCTTGAGGGAGAACCAGGCAAGAGATTCTGTGTGATTTGTGTGAGTTTATTTTGATACAGAGGGAAGAGAAAAATGCCTGAGAGGAGTGGAGGGAGTCCAAGATGATACTTATACCCGAGTCAGGAGATCACAACAGATGGTAGTTCCGATCATGGCTGGGGTTAAATTTCTCGGCTCTTAGGCAGCTTTGGGCCTCAACGTGTCCGCGTCTCCTCATTCAACTGGATGGTCGTTCCTTGACTTTGCGCTATCCTTTAATGCCCACGCCGTTTCACAGTGTGTTGTGTTGCCTTTGGTCACATCGTGATACATGAAATATGACCGCCTGGCCCTCGCCACCGTCTCTAACGTCTCACATTCAAATCCTTAGCGTGTGAAGGCAAACTCCATGTGGCACCAGAAATGGCCACTTATGCGGACAATCGGGTGCTACCGTCGCTCAAGAAGCAGGCGCTCACAGCCTTGTTTCCCCAGAGAGCGAATTCTATTGGCGGTCATCTGCCGGCAGTTACGAGAAGCCTTGTTTCTACTACGACAGTACGACATTTGGTGTAATCCTGCTGAGAAATTGCCGAACCACGCTTCATTTAGAACGTTCGACCAGGGCGGTAAGGCATTTTCTACTATTAACTTGGGATGCGGGTGTGAAACGGACGGCAACCTATGGTTTCTTCACGGTTACCTCATGTATGATGCTCCTGAATGTGAAAGGGGGGGTTGCGTACTCAAATCAATTTCGAGATTTATTTCAAACACTTGAGGATTGAGAAGACGTTGCTTTTGGGAGGCACTTCGGCGTCAAGAATTCGCGTAACCATGTTTCCTGGGCTGACCAAGGTTAGTTGAACCCCCCGTCCCTTTTTTGCCACTACCCCTTTTTCACCTTCTGACAACCCTGAACTAGTCTAAAATGGGGCACCCTCCCCAATGCTCGGACACACACAGCATTTATTTCTCCTTGTGTCTTTAAAAAACAACAGAAGCGGCCTTGACGTTTGGCAAGCAGGCCGAGACTGTGGCATTTATATTCCAAAGCACTGGGCAGAGTGGCCCCTTATTTTGGCCTAAGCCTCCTCCAGCTCTTCGGGGCACACCTCAGACGAGGCACAGTATTCTAGTACTTTGCATGTATTAAGAACAGGCACATCCACCAACGGGTGGTACAATACATCAGACCCGATGTTGAGGATAATACCGGCTAAGCGCCTGTTGTTTGGACCTGAGACCGAAAAAGTCACAGGGTTTTCGTTTTGTCCAATCACACCCTACATTGTCCCTCGCCACTCATTCTGGCATTCACTGCAACATCAGATAGATGTTCTCAAATCCCCATTGCCGTCAGTGAAACCTCCCCTCAGCCACATTACCACAAATCCAACACAGACCTGAAAGCCGCGTTCCCTATATTCTATCCTTGTCGATCATGCCTTCGTGTCTGCTGCAGCAACAGCGACGTTACTGCTCGCCTTGACGACGCCATTTGCGCAGCCATTGACCTGCCCCGAGATATTCGCCACGACAAGTCTTGTCTCGAGCTTCTGGTGGAATGACTACTCAATCACAACCGTCTCCAGGTGCTGGCTTCCGACATCACAAACCCAAGCTTCGCCGCCACGTGCCAGCCGCCCGGGATGAACAGCGCCGTCCCCGTGAGCCGCTTCTCGTTCAGCCCGGCCGTTTGCTCGAGTGGCTGGACTGCCTATGATCTCCAGGAGTCCCAGACCAGCAATGCCCACACCATATCGACGGCGTACTGTTGCGATCGGTATGTATTTGTTTGTGAAATACAACGACTTTCTTAATCAGTACGTACTGATTGCCGCAAAATTTAATATTATCGCCTTGAATGGCCCGTCTCAGGCCTGCCCCATTGACGACATCGTCAGTCCTGCGTGCTTCAAGAACCTCAGCCCCACACTACTACCAGACTCGTCCTTTTCCTCGGTATTATTCCCTAACGGCATCCAAGTCCACAACACCTGGCACATTTCGTGGGTATCGGCTGACACATTGACATTGTCGCCGCCTCCGCTGGACCTCTACTCGTCGGTTCCTGCGCTAGCGCTAGCGCAGGCCAACCGACGAGTACAGCCGGAAGCTGTCCACCTGGGCAAGCTGGGTCAAGGTGCCTTTTTCTAGCGGTAACTAATGTGCGCACTTCCCATCCGTGCTCGTCTTTGCACGGAAATATAATTTCAGTCGCGAGGCTGTGAGACCGTGACGGTCTATCGTACATCTAGTAGGAACATGTAATTTTGAGTGTTCAATGAAGTCGGCATGTGAATTTACCCTGCCGTAGGTAAGCTCCCCTTTGCAACCTAGGTGACTCAAGTGGCGTGATGGAAGCCTTCTCTAGACAAACTTGATCAGGAGACGACTATTGGTGGCGCCTGTCATGTCTCTTGATTGCAAGCCACCCACGGTCGCCCAATGCTTGGCTTTCCCGTTTCCGTCCATCATGCCGTGCGCCACGTCGATAATGAGGAAATTCATTCACCGTGATTACCACCACCTTTGGGAAGCCACCGCAGTTCTTTCACACCCTCAATACCCAGAGAGCGGTTACACCGCGCCAATGTCGGCTGATCAGGTGCCTTGTTTTGCTTGCTTATTAGTATTATCAGGGCTCATTTTGGGAACATGTTTAGAATGGGTATTAAGAGACACATGAAGATTCTTGAAGTTGAGCTTTTGATCATCTGCTGTCAGTCCACTTCAATTAACACCAGAATGGGACGATTATGGACATGATTCAAGTGCGATGGGATAGGTATATAAGTTCATCAGTTTGGCTATGGACTCGCTCAAGTTGTAATTAATCGCCAGTGGTGTTGAGCACTTGTACACAAACTCGCGGAAACTCACTTGCATGTTCACACATAATTACACTCTTGAACTGCACCACTGCATAATTACTATCTGATTAGACGCAGTCTCACAAATAATTATACCGGCCCATTTTCAAGCCAAGCCCCTTACAGAGGCCATGTTCCGCCAGACATGTCCGCGTCCACGATGTCAGCGTACCGGTTAAAGGCTAGGCCGCTGCGCGAACCACTGGTCCTCTGGGCGTTCACCGCTCTGTTCAGTCTCCTCTACAACTTGGCCGTGCACCACGTTCTCCTCGAGGGAAATCCTCGCATCGGAAGCATTCTTCTCTCGGCGACGGATACCAACCTCATCGTTTCGGTCTTGTCACAGTTTTTTGCCACACTGGTAGATAGGACCATCGTGGCCACTCTCGATGCCCTTCGGTGGGCGCTTGCTGCTCGTGAATCTGGCTTGTCTTTTTCAAACTTTATTCCGCTCAGCGGGGCCACCGATCTTTTTGTTGTTGCGACTGTTTTTCTGGTGAGCGGGCTGCGGAGCTGGTCGGCTGTTATAAGGTATGCCATCCTCCTATCATCTCAATCCTTGGGTCTGGGGCGGGGATGCCAGACTAACTTCCACCGAGGTTGCTGCTTCCCGTAGGAAGTATTTTCTTCGGAAGCATTCTAAAATGTAAGAAGATTCCGGGAAGTCCACCCATCTCAGTCTAATTACCTACATATTACAACTGGCATGTATTAATAATCCGCCGCCACGTTCAGTCAAGGCCGACTTCGAGAGTTATTTTATCCCCCAGAGTAACGCGATTCCCGTTTACGCAGGTCTGATGCCTATTGACACACGAGTCTTGGGCGTCGTGCCTACTTCCTACATGTGTCTCTACTTCTCGGCCTGGATCCCGTCTCTCCTCGGCAACCCCAAATACGCCATCCCCGTGCCTGTCGACGGGTGCTCGCAAAACTGCACATCCATGTTCCTCCCCGGCGGGCTGGAGATAGCCAGACAGGTCCGACACATTCTCAACGCCACCATCCTCGAAGGCGGCGTGTTCAACGACGCAGAGGCCATCCGCGTCAACAATGCTCCGGGCCTTTTGCTGCGGTTTGACCGGCAAGAAAAATTCCCCTTTGACCCGGACAGAGACTGCTCCTACTACGGCCAAGAGGTCAACGACACGATCCAGATCTGCATAGCTGACAGGAACGCATCCATCGCGGTTGGTATGTTCTCTAATGCCCCCCCCCCCCCCCCCCGGGGCCCCCTGAAAGCTTAAAATTCTGTATTATGATTAACCACTTCATGAATCACAGGCTGGGCAGTTTGCCCAACCCCCCTCCACGCGCAAGGCCTCTGCTCCGCCCATCCCTCGTGGAAATCCGACTTCAACCAAACCGTCCTCCTCTCCGCCACCCGACAAAACGCAACAACCACTTACTCCCGCCGCGACCTCCAGATACGCAAAGTCTCCCTTGCCCCCTCCTCCTCCTCCTCTTCTTCTTCTTCTTCTTCTTCTTCTTCTTTCTTATCACCTGAAGTAGCAGGAGGAGGAGGAGGAGGAGGAACCCCTCAACCCCTCAACCGCACCCAGTTCCTCCCCATCTGGGAAAAGACCTTCCGCTTCTCTCCCTCACCATCAAAAACCGAAACCGAAACCGACCGCAACCAGATCCGCTCCCTACTCTACAGCCTCGCGTGGATCCTCCGCCTCTACGCCGACGTCTTCCCCGACGACCCCTTCACCCCGCTCTCGCACCTGCAGAATTTCATGGCGATCCCTCTGCAGTTCAGCACCGTGTGCTCGCAGTTTGCCAACTACACGGTCGGAGGGCAGCAAGACCCGCGAGTTGCCGCGGCAGCGGACGGCATGTTTGCCATGAGCGGGGATATGCTGACCACGGCCCAGAGCGGGCGGGAGGCTGACAGGCTTGTGAGTCGACCGTGGGCGGTGTGGGCATTCATCGTGGGGAGCGTGGGTGCGGTGGTGGGTGCTGGGGCAGTGTTGGGGTATATGTTTTGGCGGCCTATCGCGCGGGCAGCGACGGGGATGCCTGAGATGGATATATTGGTTCTGACGAGAGAGTCTCTTGTAGGGGAGGGTAAGGAGGAGAAGGAGAAGGAGAAGGACAAGGAGAAGAAGGAGAAGGAAAGTGATCGGGGGCTGTTGATAGATATGAAAGAGTTGATCAGTCGGCTTCCGGTCGCTTCTCTGGGGTCGGCAAGCATGATAACTAGACAGTTGAGGAATACGAGGTTGAACTTGGTCCCCTTGGATGCGGCGGCTGAGGAACAGCAAGATTGCCCTCGGAGTGTTTTGATGGCAAAGCCCGATGGGAAATTGAAGAGGCCTAATTAGTGTATTTTCCGGAGATCGGGCGTGATTTTGTTTCGAGAGGGGAAGAGGGGGGGGGGGGGGGGGGGGGAATTATAATAAGTCAAAGAATGGTCGAGGGGGAATGGTAATTATTAGGAAAGACGGGAAAACACGGTCAGCCGTTTCAAGTGGCTATTGGCCACGGTTTTGTTTCCCTCCAAAGTTCCATGCAAAGAGATTTGTTTGCAGCAGGCTTCCTCAACTTTATCAATAGGGTACCAAAGGCAAAAACGGTATATATCGTTCTGCCCCGCCCAAATTTCTCCTTTCCCTACACTCTCTTTCGTACTTTCTCTCCCCCAAGAGCCCAGATACAGCAGCCTCAAAATCGCCTCCTAATTACGAAGTAACTGGATCAATGCGTGTGCAAGACACCGAGACAGGAATATCAATCCTGAGTTGGGCAAGGTACAGATGCCCATCTTATCAGGGTCGACGGCGCGTCCCAGTCCGGTTCGTTGTCGCGGAGCGGGAGATACCGCTGATGGATGAAGCATGCCCACCGTCAGCACGACCGCGACAAGGCCGATGCAGGTTGTGATGGTTTGGATCTCGGTCCATACCAGCATTGGATCGGCACCCGCCCCGTCATCCTCAATGGTGTCAATGCATTGAATGTGCATGTTGAATTCAGGTCACGTAATTATGTGAGAACGATCGAAAAGCTCCCCTGATCATCGGTACAATGAGAAAAGCGATTTATGGCTGGAATTATGAGCAACCCCTAGCCTAGGCGTTTTCAGTGTACTCCACTGATTAGACTACTAGGAGAGCTTTTTGACTCATTCCTTTTGAGCAAGTACTGGCCGGGAGCGTACGGGTGGGTGCATAGCTGTGGCCGTAGAATTGAGTGGAACACGCGCTGTAGAAGCCACAGCGAGCCACAAGCGGGCCCGTGCAAAGAACTTCTGAACACCGAAAAATGGGCACTGAATTCGGTCTCTAATCACTGTATTGAGCTGATCGTAATGTCAGTTTTCTCCAGAAGCCTAATCCGGACGTGTAATGCATGACAAAGTATCGCCTGCCATGGCGTTGGCACGGCCAGCTCGAATACGCCTCGTAGATGTTAGAACCCCAAGCAAATGAGCTAGGTGTTTCTTCTAATTAGAATACAGTAAGGCAGACACTTAGGGTTGGCCCTATGCGGTAGCAAAGGTCTATCAACCTAGGAGGAGCGGTGATACCGCTTATCATTGCCTAACGACGTCGGAATCGCGAACTAAGAGTGCTGTTACAATCCACACACTTGGTAAGGGTGTCTGAACTGCAAGGCAGTACGCCAAGGGTTGTCAGGAGTGAATCACTTAAGAAGAGAAGGGTAAGCTCTTGAACAGGTGGGTATAAATAGGTGGGAAAAGCCCCTATAGTAAATGAGGCAATAAATGTGTATTGCTTACTTGCCCAGCCCCGTTGAGGAGGGGCAAAGAACGAAACGAAGGAAAGGAAAGAGAATATCGAAAATATAAGAAAGTAACGTCGGAAAGGAAGGTTCTATTTATACTAGGTACGGTACTGCTAAGGGGGCTTGGGGGGGTTACAAGCGGGGCGATCTGGCACAGCGCTATGCCCGATTAGGAAGCACGCTATTCCCGGAGGGTGCAATAGCTGTTTTGTGGGACGAATCTGGGCTCACGAAATTTCCATTTTCGTACCTTGCCCACGTGACATTGCTCACCTCGGCTCAGGCTCGGCTCAGTCTTTGCTCAGGCTTGATCACCTTTGCTCACCCTAAATACCATTTTCGACAGGCTGCTCTGATTCGTAGCCCAGATGCGGGGCTGGCTCGTCGATTCCCGCTAGTTTCGATGTCGACTGGATTGGGATCCTCACTTATACGTCGTGGGGCTACATGTCGGCCGTCATGTCGGCCACGAATCCCCAGGTCCGCCCCTTGAGTGTCGGTTGGCCGCCGAGAGTAAACGACTCGACCGACGACTGGTCCTTGGTTGGCAAGAGCGCCTTTTCGTTTGCCGGGCGCTTCCATATTGGCGGCAATGTGCCCGCCTCCAAGACCCAGGGTCAAATCTTTCACGGGCCAATGGAAGTAGCGCGCGTTCCATCGTTTGTGGGAACTACCGAGGTGAGAAACTATACGGTGGTTAGGCAAGATGATGGAGTCTATCTCGGCTGCCATCTTTGGCTTGACGATGCGGGCTCTAGGGCTAGTGTGTTTTGGAACCAGATGTAGACATCGCTCAAGGTAGCTCATTCGAGCGCGTCTCTTGCAGATGCAGTCAAGACAATCTAGTGCAACACAAATACCCTTGCCTGTCTTCCTTCCTCCTTGGCAATTGCCCCGGTCATGAGTCCCTCGACAAAACACTCGCCAACCAGCTCATATCCTTCGGTCTCGCTGCCTTTGACCGGCCGGAGTAGGTATGGGACATTGCCGCCATGTAGGACCGCGATAACGTCTCCCTCCTTCGCCGTCCAGGGGCACAGGCCGCGCCGCCCGTCAGACGTCACAAAGAAGCATCGCTCGATGCAGGCCGGAAGTTCGTCCGACTGGTAGCGTTGGTATCGCGGGACGTCGGTGTCCTCGGTCACCTGCAAGACATACTGGGCCTGCTCCGGCGCCGAGAGGTATCCGTAGTGCGCGAGGACATGCTCGTCAAAAATGTACTGCAGCTGTTCCAGGTCGCTCTCGCCGAGGTCGTGGTTGCTGCCATGGAGCAGCCACGCGCCGGTGCGGCCAGACGGATCAAACATGCGATGGAAGACGGTGTTGAGCAAGGCATCCTCGTTGTCGGTACTCCCGGTGTAAGGGCAGACAAGGTCCTTGGGCGGGTGGTCGAGAGCCTTGATCTTGCCAACATCCCAGCCCCGGAGGGCAATTTGCAAATGATCATGATTTGAGCGGAGAAGGCTCTCATCCGGTCGTGTATCTCTGGCAGCTCGAAATGTCGAGAACTGCTCGCGCAGCGTCATGTTGGACCATTGGGCGTATCCCTCGGCGCCGAGGGCCCAAGTTGCTGAAGCAGCGGCCACGGACGAGTCCTCGTCGCCGATGGTGCGTCGCCAGGCCCGTGCAGGTTGGCGGTGGATGAAGGACAAGACGTCAAGCGAGCGATTCTCTAAAATCCACCAACGGGTGAAGCCGGCCATTACACTGGCCAGAGGCTTGGTGTAATCGGGCTGCAGCGCCGCTGGGATGTCGGCAACCACGCACGTCTCCTGGCCAAAGGGGAGGAGGGCAAAGAGTTTGTCCCTGGGGTCGGTGGATTTCATGTCCAGCGCTGCCAGGAACACGTCAAGAATGGTCAGTGGTTTGTGCTCGTCGTCGTCGGCCTCGCTGCGGCTCTTGCCCCAGCCGTGTGCGTGCACCAGCATCTTCCAGATGGAAGGCATCGAGTTCCGCGTGCGAAAGTTGAGGGCCGAGGTAGCGAACTCGCGAGAGCTGGTGATGTCATTGACCAAGAGCACTTCTTCCCAGCTGATGGCCTCGGAAGCCGAGTGCAGTATGGTCTTGGGAGCTAGAATGGCTTCCTGAACTACCCAGACCCGCTGGAACCACGGATGGTGGAAGAAAGTCTGCATGAAGTAGGCGAAGTGGACGTCTCCTTCGCCGCCACCAGCCTCCACCGCCGCCGCGTCGAAATAGCGCGTCGAGCGGTGCTTGTCAAAGACTTCATGCATGTACCCGAGAGTGGGATGGCCTTTCTTGGCCACGATAGCATCCAACTCGTCTGCAGAAAGCACGTGGGGCGTCCCGGAGCAACGGCACTGGTCTGCCCCGGGACAGAGTCGGTGGTTGCAGTTGTAAATGTCGCGGATGATGCGCAGAGCCTCTTGGAGCCCCAGGATTTCCTCGTCGAGCCACACGTGCACCGCCTCTGCGCGCGAGTATATGTGCCCCATCAGGGTCACCTGCTGAGCTCTCTCCTCGAGATCTTGCTGGTTGATGCACACGGCGTCGATCCAGATGTGCAGAGGCGAGTCTGGCTGGCGGAGTCGGCGAATGGCCCTTTGGACTGTTGGGGAGATGGTGAACAGCGCCTTGCCACTCCGCGTACTCAAGGATATAGCGGTCCTCTCAGACTGCTCTCCCCAGCAGTACGAGAGGGCATGAAAGCCTGACTGTTCTCCGGACCCGTGATCAAGACTCTTGTGTTCAAAGCGAGCATCAATGTCTGCGCCGTGCTCACCGGGCTCTACAACCAGGACGCGGATCTCCTGGTCAATGTACCGGAGGGGCGAGTAGATGGTAACCGACAAAGTATCTGGCGATGATGGCAGCGATTGGGGCTGATGCGTGGCTGCCGCGGCTCGGTACTCGATCCTGATGCTGGCATACCGGATAATGTTCACCCAGCCTCTGTAAATGGCCTTTGGGATGATTTGGATCGTGTCGCCCGGGCGGAGCAGGCGCAACCAGGCCTTGACGCGTGGCTTCGAGTGCTCTGCGTCCCACTTCGTCTTGAACTCAAAGAACTCGTCGTTTCCGGCGCGGTTGTGCTGGATTCTGATAGTTCCCACATCGGTTCTCCCGCCCGGGCGCCGCAGAGCAACCTCGAACCAGGTGTACGACTGGATCTTGTCGTCGGCCCATCCTTGATCACATTAGCAAGGAACCCGACGCCGGAAGTTGTACTTCACCTTGATCACGCGAGACCGTGGTAAAAATGGCGGCAGTCACTCTCTCGCAGTCGGCCGGAACGGAGAGCTCAACGTACGGTCGCTGGGGACAGTGCTCATAGACCTGCGTCAGGCCGTCGCGCGACGCACTGTGCTCCCTCATTGCAGCCATTTTCGATTTGGTCTATAGGGCCAAATTTGGAGTCTGTTCCGAGTTGCGGGGTTTCTTCTCGATGCCATACCAGCCGGGCGGACACGTGCCATTTTCTTTGGCTAGGTGGGGATGCATGAGGCGCAAATCTAGGCAGCTGAGTGAACAAATCGCCGCTACTGATTGGGCAACTTCAGTTGAGACACACTAATCGAGTCATGGGAGTCGAAGCGTGCCCTTGGATCATTGTTTCCCTGTGTGACGTGCGCGGCTTCCACTCCACTGGGTTTACCGCCCTGCAATGCTGCCAAGGACAGACTACGGGGTTTTTCTTCTTATCTCAGCAACCTCTGAAAGGGGGTGACGAAAAACCTCGGCGATGGCTGGGAGGCTGTATGCAGGGGTTTGGCGAAGCCATCTTGTTGGTCGGCACGAGCTGTTGTGCTAAGTGGCAGAGGATCATCCGGGTCGGTCGCTACCTCCGCCATCATAGCTATCTCTTCGATCAAGCTATTAGCTTACCACCTCGGCTGTCAATAATCTTTTCAACCTCCATCTTAGCAATCTCCGTCTTCTAAGTCTATTCTACTCAGCCATAGCTGATCCAAGGTAGAGAAATCTTTTTGTAGGCTCAGTTCCTCTGGACTCCTCAAATCCTTTAAACTAAACTACAAGATACAACGCTAGCCGAAGCGCACGATACCCTTCATCCTCACCTTACTCTCTTTCCCTTTACCATACTACCTACATGTGGGGGGGGGGGGGGGGGGGGGGGGGGGGGGGGGGGGGGGGGGGGGGGGGGGGGGGGGGGGGGGGGGGGGGGGGGGGGGGGGGGGGGGGGGGGGGGGGGGGGGGGGGGGGGGGGGGGGGGGG
>JAPDFK010000602.1:0-11450 GCA_027569635.1 Lasiosphaeriaceae sp. G1095 | reverse complement strand
ACACCCGCCTCCCACGGACCAACATTTTAAAACTCCCAGTTCCCGAGAAACAAAAAAAAATGCACGAAGCATATAAAACCCTTTCAAATATGGAGGTTAAGTTTTGTTCAGCCCTATTTTTAATTTTAAATCCATTCCCCTGGAAACTCCCAGAATTTTTGCTCTTGGGGGTTTTCTACCTACCGTTCCCCCCCCCCCCCCTTTTTTTTTTTTTTTTTTTTTTTTTGAAATCTTTCACCCCAATAAGTTTTTTTTTTGTTTCTTTTCCTTATTTTCCTCCTTCAACCTTATCCTACCTTTAATTCTTCGCTCTACCATGACACCACCCTCCTAAATTTATAGCTTGGAGGCTGCTAAAAAGGAGTGGGAGGCTTGCCAGCCACAATCCATCCATTCAGCCAGTGCTGCTAGATCTCGTTTCTTGCAGAAGCAGTCTATGTGCCTGCCCCCCTCCCCCGAGGTTACACAAGGAGGAACAAGAATGAACAGGACAAAAACCAATTCCCACCCACCTACCAAAGCTTATTAGCTCGGCTGCAAGTACAACACATACATGCATTATATATACATATATACATATCCTTGATGCAAGGACGGCCCGGCCGATCGTGAAACCGGGGCGTGGCGTCCATCCATCTCATCCCTCCCCTCCATCCCTCCTCTTATTTTCTATCTTTTTTTTTTTTTTTGAGGGACTTCCCTTATTTCCTCCTTATATTCGTGGAAAGAAGCAAGAGTGGTAGTCACATAGTGAAATATCGGGGAGAAATGCGGCGGCGGGGGAAGCAAGCAACTTTTTTATTTTATTTCTTTTCTTCGCTGCATCATTCCTGTACATGTCATGTCTCTATCCCACTCAATATTCTTCCGCCACCTTTTTTCTTTCCTTTCCTTGCTTTTCTTTTGTTGAACACTACCATACAAACTTCTGGTTTCAATTGGTTACTTCAGTCAAGGTTTTAAAAGAAGACAAAAAAATAAAAGAGAGAAAAAGATGAACTAACTGAACGGCCTGCCTTGTTTTACATGGCCACTTTGTGAACAACAGGGCGACCAACCATATATCCTCTAGTACGTTTTTTTTTTTTTTTTTTTTTGGTCTGATCAAAACTGCTTCAAGTTGTTTTGGGGGCGATGGAGGGGGCGGTATAAAGGAGAGAGAGAGATTCTAGAACATCAGATCATATTTTCTGTCGTCATCATTCTCGCAACACAGTGGCTGACTTTGTGGGTGTGTGTGTTGTGTGTGGTAGTATCTGCGCGGGTCTTGCCGCAGACGAGCCGCGGTCAAAGGGGTATACAGTGGTGGCTCACACCACTTTTAACAATCTCGATGATATGAGATACTTTGATACCGAGTGTGCCGCACATGCTGCGGTCAAGAAGACTGCTGCAACCTTGGGCATGACGGAGCCGCCGCTTGCGGTCTACTTTGAGGGACAGTCAGCTCTCTCCCAGTGAGTGAGTGAGTGATTGGGGTGGTTGGATAGAAAGGGACGATAGAAATTCGGCGCAAAGAAATGGCTAGATTTGTTGTTACCTTGGTGATGCTATTTGTGTACTCTGGAATACATGTTCATGGGATTTAAAGATTCTAGTTGCATCACTCAAAAAAGCTTGTTCTCTCTACATATCCCGTCATCTCTCCCTTCTTGCCCGTCGTCCTTCTTTTAGTTGTGCGGGGCAAAAGGCCCCTCGGTCTTCTCACGCTCCTCAGCGTGCTTCCTGAGACCGTCCATCCAAGCAGCTAGACCCGTCACGACTCGGCTAGCTGCAGCCAGGCGCACAACGGGAGCCAGCGTTCCGTAAAAGGTCTCCCAGCAGATGTACTCGGTCTCTTGTTCGTCGCGGGGGCCGAACGGGGTGGGTACCTCGATAAACTCCTGGACTCGCTCAGACCGGAGCATCCACAAGGGGAGGAAAAGGCTGCTGCGGGTCTTCCAGGCGACTCGGTAGCCCTTGCGGCGGGGACGATTCGTCCCTCGGGACAGCAGGGGGGGAGGGTCAGCAACAGCTTCCTCATCGATGGGCTCCAGCACGCTGACCACCAAGTTAGTGTGGCGGCCACTGCTATTGTCGGCTTTGGGATCGAGGTGGACGGCAAAGGTGAACTTGGTGCCCAGACGAAGGTGGCCTGGGCCGGGGTCAGATAGGTTGTAGCTACCAGTGGCGGACGGGTTCGTAGCAGGTCTAGGTGATGGTGATGGCGACGGCGTCGGCTGCTCGTCGATGATGGCGCGCCTGCAAAAGCGATTCCACTTCGGATCTAGTGTATACACAATGAGTGGCCGCTCATTATTTGATGGGTTCCCACCGTCTCACAATCCAACGTATTGAGAACCGTGTCCAAGCAGATGCGGGGCGAGGCGGCGATTTGCG
This sequence comes from Lasiosphaeriaceae sp. G1095, assembly GCA_027569635.1. NCBI lineage: Eukaryota > Fungi > Ascomycota > Sordariomycetes > Sordariales > Lasiosphaeriaceae > Lasiosphaeriaceae sp. G1095. Next base: position 9,071 of record JAPDFK010000602.1, on the reverse strand, counting down.
TCGAGTAAGCGATGGTGAAGTTCCCGCCCGGGCCGTGGGATGGTGTCGGAAATGGCCCAAGAGCCGTCGTCGGCTCTGTGTTGGGCGGAATGGGAGGGGTCTGGGTCGTCGTCCCGGGAGGGGCTGCCATTGTGCAACAAGTATTGTATTGTACCAGTAAAGCTGGTTCACGGCTATAATTTGGAATGTCTTTTTATCTGTATTTGGGAGGCAAGAGAATGAACGACCTTTCCCGTTTCTCGGCCTTATCTTTCTTTCTTTTGCTGGCCGAGGGCAGGCCGTAGGCATGGAAGGATCTCACAAGACTCGCACTTCCCTCCTCGTGCTTTCGTTGCCTGCCCAAAACAGAGTTACAGAGAAGGTGTCAAACGTCATTGCCTTGAGCTCTCCTAGCGCTGTGGGGGAAGCGGGACGGAAAGAGGGGCCTGGAACCTCTTGGATTGACAGGGGTAGTAAGCCCCAAAGCCTCTGTTAATGCATGATTGGGCACAGGGGCCCGCTGGGGCATGCTGGACAACACATTCAGACAAAGATAAGTCGAGCTGATTGTTCCAAGCTCTAGTAGCTCATAACCCCCAGGAAAGACAAAGACTCAATTTGAGCTCTCGAATTGTGTCATCGAGATCATCGGTAGTTCGGATACCTTGAGCTTCCGGGGGCAGACTCTGCTCACGAGTTCGCCATGGTACATACCTTCCCTTGGTCGGCGTGGTAGGTACGTTGGGAAGTAGGCAGGCAAAGTAGGTACCTTGTAGGTCGGTATGTAGGGTTGACTCGTCACCTCCTTGATGGGTTATCATTGGAAGTTGTTCAGCCGACATGCTTCCCGGCACGTCTTTCCTTCAAACTCAACACAGTGCAGGACCCAAGTCATGTGGCCATGACCCAGCCCCGACATTGGATAGCCCATCCGACCCGACCTCGCCGCTTTTTTCCCCAAGTTCCAACCGGGAAGGAGAGAAAGCTGCCGAAGCCAGGTCATCTTGCGCCGCCATGTTGCTTCCTGCCTTACCTTCCCAAGGTACCTCCTAATATTAGCCATAGACGGGACGCACCGTACAGAACGCACATCGATGCTGGCCTGTTGTTGCGTTGCTTGAGTGGGTAATGGTGACCGGCAGGTCCTCTCTCTCTCTTCCCGCGGGCATTGGCGTCGAGTCGACAATCACCTTACATATACAGTTCCTGTTGGATCGCACGAGGCCAACTCACATGCCCATCCACTCCTCTCCAAAGAATCCAATATCAAGTTGACCAAGAGGCTCTCGCTCTTGCCCACCCCCTTTTGCGCCAACATCCCTAGGGATCCCCGCTGTCAGACTCGCTTTACATCTGATACCTCCCTATCTAGGACCTAGGGAGGGAACTAGGCTGGTCTACCCAGCTGGCACAACAGCGCCATGTCATACATGGGAAACCCCCAGCCCAGTCCAACTCGGCCACATTCTTTCCAGACCGCTACTGCAGACGATAGGGCCATTTATCCGCCGCCACCGACTAGCTGGTCTCCAACTCACACTGCCACAGACGAGACCGGAAACATGTTTTTGAACCGCCAACTCATGACTCTGACTCGCTCTGGCATGGAAAATACCCAGCCTGGGCTCGAGGTTAGCATATGCCGCCGACAACAGCCCACGGGCAGACAAGCAGCTACTGACTTTAGATGCTGAAGATTCCCCACCACGAGATGCAGTACACACAGCCGTCGCCAGTACAGCGTCCTCATGGTGACTGGATGCTGCAGCAGCATTACGCCGGAAACTGGCCGCCGGCGTCGCCTTACATCTACGATAACTGGCACCATCACCATCACTATCACCATCACTATCAACACTCCACCGAAAATCAATACCAGGCGCCCGTTTTGGCAGAGAATAGTACAGAGTTTCCACAGTATATGACACCTGTCCCCCCCCAGTACGCGCGCTATCCTCCCGAATTGAGACACCATCCAGAAGTTCAAGTTTATGGTCCGCCCCTGAACCATCAAGCATATTACGACACGTTGAGCTGGCAAAAGGGCCATAGTAAGCATACACAGGCCCCCCCCCCCGAGCTCCAAGCTCGTTGACTGTTTAAAGTGGACCAAGAAACAAGGTCTGACAACAATTTCGACGATCGTTTTTGGAAGAGTCCTGATCCCGCGCACCCACCCAGCTCAGGTGACACTACTCTCCCCCCTCCTCCCAACGAAAATGACAACTATTTTGGTAAATCATAGCACACCGCATGGGCACCAAGGACACTTCTTACTGACCCCATCCAGAAGAACATCTCATGACTTATAAAGCCGCAGATGGCAGCGTGAAAATCGTATGGGCGACCGATATTGGAGACGTAACGATATATCGTCGCGATAGAAGTGTGCTCCAATACAGACCGCCGTCATGATGATAATACGCGTCATCACATGCTCAGTAACACACTCGTAACGGTGCTCAAACCACCCCGATACGGCTTGCTGTCTTGAAACATCGAGCCGCGTAGAACCTCCTTAATTGAGGTGTCTCGCCGATGTCGGATTTGTTCGCGCCGCAAGACAACATCCACCATAGAGTGAATATGGTGGCGAGATCGAGATCGAGGAGATCACCGTGACAATAGCCACCGGGCAGGGTGGGATCTAGCCAACCCAGAAATGGTCAACTCGCATCTGTGAAGGTCAAGATCTCACCTCGTCTAACCGGTTGCCGCCATTTTGCCCTTCTTCAACTAGGAAAGGTCGAGGATGGGACAACCCCAATGCGCAATATGACTGGCTATTTTTTTTGGCAAAGTTGACTCGGGATCGCCCACATCATAATCTCTCCATGTCATCTTTATGTATTCACGATAGGTGGAATTTATTTTTGTCCGCTTGGTCGACTGAAACACCAGCCTCCCCCTCCCGATCCTGTCTGCCTCTGTTTCGTTCCCCTCCCCTCACTCCCAAATGTAACCATCTCACTTCTACCATTTCTTTTGTGAAAGGGGGCAATTGAAGGCTTAATATCGCAACCGGGAACAAGCTCAAAGGAGAGAAGGATGATGAAGGGGGAAGACGGGCCTAAAATAGGCCCGTAAAGGTAAATTTGAGCTTGTTTGTGGTGTGATAGAACCACTGCTTCTCTCCAATCCTAGGCCTAAAACTAGAAATATACAGGTATATAGATTGTAGTCTCAGAATATTGAGATAGACCTACAGTCCAACCCGGACTAAGAGAGAATATAAGGTACCTTGAGAGAGAGAGAGACATCCAAAGATCCAACACCTACCAGACGACTAACGGAGTGCGACTTCCATGTAGCCCACAATGAAAAAGAGGTAGCGGACTCTGATAAAAAGTGACATGGCTTTCACGGCAGGCAAGTCAGTAATATGAGTATCAACATCAGGGACCTTCTAGCCTCCAATATAGCCAACACTATCTTCACGATGTGCAGTCTCCTATCTTTTCGGCCGAAAGCAAAACCGTGCCAACAGGAAAAAGAAGAGAAGATCTATAAAAAAAATTAAAGCCGGAAAGGCTGAATCGGAGGGACAAATAACGTGCAATCCAACAACACCGGCGCCAGCCCAGCCACAGCGTTTCGATCTCCTCGAGGAAGGAAAATCCTTGGGGGACGCACCACCACTAGCTAAGGTAAGTTACCTACCTAGCTAGGTAGATTTGGGCCGCTGTGCCCACCAGTCGTGGTCAACAACAGAAACACAAGATTGATTAAATTTGATGAAGGCATGTCTCAGCACCCCCTCTTCGTCACATCATCGTCCTCGTCCGGTTCTGGGGTGAGTGAGTAAGGGAAGAAAAAAGATGGATGGCGGGCATCATCATGATCCCCATATTGGCTTGCTTGTACAGTACAAGCAATTGCTAGGTAGAGGAACGGGAGCTGAGAGATGGAAATGCCCAAAGTAAAAGTTTGAACGGATGTATGTTGTATCATGTTTACAACGCCAACTGGACCGCAAGGGGGAGCAAATCCTTCGCCATTTTTTCTTAACCAATTTGCTACCGTTGGCAGCTCTGCTTCAGCAGTTAGGTACCTAGATTGGTCGTGATAAAGAACCTGGAAGCATTCATTGTCAATTGAAATGAGGTTCTCAATGAGTCCCATGAATCGTTAAGGATATGTAACCAACTCCATTTTTATAGCAGTCAACTAGCTAACCAGGGGGGCCCATCTACTCCATTGCGCGAATTTTTTTTAAAAAAATAAAAAAGAAAAAAAAAAAAGGCACCCAAAAGATATCCTAAAAATAAGATAGCCGACTGCCCAGGGTAAAAGCCCAAAAGAAAGGAAAAAAAAAAGAGGTTTAGTAAAATCGCGAGCAAAAAGGGTTGTCTGTCCAGGGGGCTCATGTTTGTGGCCATCAATTTTTCAGGCGTAGAAAGGGAAAAAGGTCAAAAGACAACTTGTTGGCCCCTCCGGAGACGACCTTCCACTCCTCAAAACAGATGGAACGCATGCCGAAACGGAGGGTAAGGTACTTTCAAATTGGCCAAAGTTCACCGTATAAGCGACCTCACACTGCTTGTGCTTTCCAACTCGGTGTCGCTCGTGCGAGAAGCGTTTTCCTTGTGCTGAGCCATCCTATCACTAACCAAAGCCGGGTTGGACTTGTATGACCACAGGCTCAGCACAAAGCCCACGGCCGCAATGATGGTCATGGCTAGCATCTGTCCTTTGAATGTCTGCAAAAATACTTTTCTGACCTCGTTTGCCTGTTCGGGGTGCAGTTTCCAAGCGGCCAGGGGGCTCCTGTGGATCTCGTCGAGCTGCTGCTCAGTAAAATCGGAGCCAGATCCCGGACCGAGCATGCGGTGCAGCGTTTCGTTAAAGATGATGGTGCATATGGCTAGGCCGATGGCGCCGCCGAATACGCGGGACTGGGCAACGGCGCCCTGAGCTGCGGCGAAATCGTCATGGCGGGCTTCAATGGCAGCAATGATGGTGGAAGCGGCAAAGCATAGCCCAACACCAAGCCCGTAGATGGCTGTGAACCCCAGGAGGTACTGAAGTTTTGTCTCGGATTGGGCGACGCCGTAGACCAAGCCGATGCCGAGCAGCTGAAGGGCGCTTCCCACGATGAGCGTCTGGCTCGTGAGGTTTTTCTTCTTTGAGATCAACCCTCCCATAAAGGAGCCAAATGCGCAGGGTCCGAGCATGGGGAGAAGGCGTATCCCGGCTCCGAGGGCGTTGTCGCCGTAGATCACTTGGAGTCGCTCGGGGATTTTAATAACGAGCGAGATATAGACGAAGCCAGTGATAAAAGTGACACTGAAATGAGGTTAGCGAATACACCAGGGAATAGAAAAGGGAGAAATATCAACGCACATGAGACTTGAAAGGTAGACACGACCCATGGCTAGGCGTAGCGGGAAAATTGGCTGGATGGTCTGGTTGTTGCGGTAGAAGAGATAGTACTCCCACATGCCGAGAAGAATCCACGAAACTCCTGATATGACCAGGGACCATATTATGACCGGGCTGGACCATTTCCAAACCCATGACCCGCCTTCCTGGATTGCAAACACCAAGAGAATCGAAGCCAAGACGAGCAGCATGTTGCCCAGGAAGTCTATCTTGGAGATTGCCGTCCAACCATCGTACTTCTTTCGCCGTCCTTCCGGCCAGAGCGTATAGATCCCTATCAGAGCTAGGACGCCGAAAGGCACACTAGGTTGCTCCTCGTTAGACAAAATCATCTTTTCGCAACACCGAGGGGAAAACAAACTTGACCCAGAATACTCCGCGCCATGACCAACCCGAGATTGCACCCCCAAGCAGCGGTCCCAAGACGTAGGAGATAGAGAGAGTGACTCCAACCAAGGCGCCCACAATCTCAGGTCGGTTGGGTCCCTGCTCGACCAGACACACCTGGGCCAAGCTGTAAAGCCCAGATCCTCCTATTCCTTGTAGCGCACGAGCGGCGATCCTGTTGGAGTCTTTATTAGAACAAACAGGCGAGTGGGGATCCTGAACAACTCGTAAACGTACAGTTGCTGCATGTTTGTTGCAAGGGCGCACCAGATTGAGAACCCCGAAAAGAGCGCCCAGGCGACTGCGAGAAGGTTTCTTCGGCCATAGATGTCGCTCAACTTGGAGAAGCCGACAGCAAAGCCTGCACGGGCTCAAATCAGTCATGGAAGAAAAGGTGTGAAGGGGGGCAAAGGCGTTGGTTCAAAGGGATACTAACTCATATAAGTCAGAAGATATCCCAGAATCGCCCACGGCGCGTCTTGTTGGTTTTGGAACTCCACCGAAATGGTAAACAAGGCAGTCGACACGATAGACGTATCGAGGCAAGAAAACATTAGGCCGGAGAGGATGCTAAGCGGAGTTGGCGGTTGATTAGAAACAAACGTCGCGCGATATAGAGAAAAGGGTAGAGAGGGGGAGGGGGTCATGTTTACATAGCTGTAAGCATGATCAAGCGGATCTGCGCCCCTACAGACGGGCGAGGCGGTCTTGTTGTCTGCTCCTGACCACCGTCCATCATGGTTTCTAGCTCTGGGCCTCTGCTCTCCATATCTGCGCCGACGGCCATGCTCGACAAGGATGGATTTGGATATGACAGCGTCATTATGAAGGGAGAGCTACCCAAATCAAATACCCCCCCCCCCAAAAAAAAAGAAAAAAACAGGGGGACGACGGTTTGAGTGCGTTCCAACACTCGACTGCCGGTGTGTATATTGGGGGTCTTGTAGCGAATGAAAGGAGTTGGTAGCAGGACCAGCAGCGATATGTGCCCAAATGATCTTCTTGGGCGGTGGGCTTTGCGACAACGAACCAAGAAGGGGTCCAACGGAGAGGCGGGACTTTTTGTCCAAACAGAGTGAGCTCCTGACAGAGCCGGTTTGAACTTGCCTCCTTCAGATGAAGTGGTAACGTGAGCAATGTTGCGCTTGTGGCCAAGAAGGAAACGAAGGAGCAGGCTGAGCAACCTTTTTGGCAGCAGGACCAAGTCCTCTTTTACCCTTTGCTCTTCCCTAGAGAGCCCTGAAAACCAGGGAGCAAAAGTGATTTAATTATTCGGGTTTGACACTGGTGTCGGGCTGGAAAAGAGCATGAGTCACGTTAATGTATTTTCTTTCCATCGCGCTCCAAAGGCAGCGAGGGAGAGGTAGCAACCTAGGTTGGGCCAACTTGGCTTGGCAGCGGATACACCTTCAACTCCCAAAGTTGGAATCTTGATGTAAGACACTCGTTGGAATTTATTGGTGGGCCTGGCTTCCAAGAAATCGAGCACAACGGCAGTGACTACAACGGATGGTTTCGAGAGACGCCTCTCCTATTAGCAGCACCTGGTGAGTATCACCCTCTCGAAAAGACCCTGAAGATGACGGGAAGCGGGACAATGACCGAAGAGATGCCACCATGGCGCACGGATTTTCACCAAGCGGAGAAGACTGCCGCTGGAAATGCTTTGTTGAACAGTTTGCCTTCCTCGCCTGGCCTCGCACCGCGCTGCCGAGGAGACGGCATGTCTCCCAGAAAGTGACACATATGATACACGGCCTATGACAAGGTGTCGTGCAATGTGTGACGGCCTATAGACAGGAGGTGATCGAGCCGACCGGCGTGCTTCGCGTAAAAGAAGCACAGTGCATCGTCCTCATGGCAGCCACTACTTCCTTCCACGTTTCCAATTTTATCTTGAGTGGGTTCTTTTGTATATTGTAGCTGTAGCTTTGGACCCAAGAAAGGATTGATTATTCCGGCAATATAGCAGCAATCAGCTATTATTGCCTGCTGCCACTGTGTTACCTGCGGATCCTGGGTTAGCCGGGCTAGCTCGATATTCTCGATGGAAATTCCGCCCCTAAGCACTGCGCCTTGGGCGTGTGTCTTTGTATGCCAGGGTGGAAGGTAGGACGGCTGAGAAATACTTGGTCTCGGCTTCTGAGTGGGTAATATATCCAGCACGAAAAAAATACTTGAAGAGGGAGTTCCAGCTGGATGATGCACAGGTCCGACTCGTCCTGCGTTCCACAGGTTGCCACCCCCCACCCCCCCTCTCTTCAAAATGGACACGGTTTACCCCCGCTAGCTGAGCAAGCAAAGAACGAGCATGCGAGCCTGCCGGATCTACTGATGTGCCAGGTTGGAGTGCGCCGAATTGCGCTTCTTCTGCAGCAGGATCGAGGCTGGCTATGGAGGCAATCCCCGGCGCCGTACTCTCGGAATAAGGTGCTAGAGACGAGGGAGTGCGCCGACTAGTGTAGGGTGCCAGAAAGAAATCCACAGAATCTTCCATGGCTGATATTCCTACTGTCACATGCTTGTGCTCCGCCCTAACCATTGGCAGATACGCATGAGACACTCTTGGCGTGCGGATTTCTTTCTCTCGATCTTGTCAGGGCAAGCCAGTCATCTGCTTCTTTCCGCTTCAAGACATGCAGGCCGCGCATACAGCCCAATGTCGTGATGATGGGATCAAGCTTGTCCCATCCTTGCGGCCGGGGGAGGCTTGGGGACGAGCTGCGCTGATTGGCTTTTGTTTTCTTTGAACCAAGACTAGGTGGTTATCCCCCCAGCCTATCCGCAGTGTGACGACAAAACGGCTTCCGGAAGGCATGCTGGACGTCTCGCTGCATGCACGTGATACCCTTCCCCATACTGGCTGGTTGTCTGGATTCCACCACAATGCGAGGTGAGGTTGGATTTAGATTTCGAAGGATTGCAAACCCAGAGCTTGTCGAGTAGTTCCTGATGAAGTTTAGCAGGACAAAGGAAGCATTCATCCAATGCCCCAACAGGTTTAGTGTGTTGGTTGAGGAGCCTCCCCCCTGCCGTTTTAACCCAACCACGGCAACATGTCGCAACTCTTCAGGTATCAAGTCTCGGCTCCTCGCTGCTGTTTGTGTTTTGTTGGTTTTTTTTTTTTTTTGGGGGGGGGGGGGGGGGGGGGGTTTGGCGGGCCCACAAAACGGGGGTGTGTGGGGCTGGGTGAGTGGGGGGGGGGGGGGGGGGGGGAGTTGGTTTTGCGGGGGGTGTGTGGGGGGGGGGGGGGGGGGGGGTGGGGGGGGGGGGGGGGGGGGGGGGGGGGGGGGGGGGGGGGGGGGGGGGGGGGGGGGGGGGGG
>JAPDFK010000601.1:0-11508 GCA_027569635.1 Lasiosphaeriaceae sp. G1095 | reverse complement strand
CCCCCCCCCCCCCCCCCCCCCCCCCCCCCCCCCCCCCCCCCCCCCCCCCCCCCCCCCCCCCCCCCCCCCCCCCCCCCCCCCCCCCCCCCCCCCCCCCCCCCCCCCCCCCCCCCCCCCCCCCCCCGGTCAGCTTCAAGCCTCAGCTGCGTCGATTTCCTTACAGCCAGCCGACCACATCGCTTTCTCGCTCTTTTTTATCGGTTTTCCGTGGAAGCAGTGAGTGTTGCAACCCAAAGGCCCGGCAATCGAGAAAAAAACTGTCTCGCCTCCAACTGGCAGCGACATCGAGGACCCGGAGGGATCCTTCGACCTTAATTATCTCCTTGAGCGATGCCGCCAGTGCCTGCCTATAAGTGGAAGATAAGGAACGCTACATACATAGCTACAAGTATCATCTGCCGCAACCCCCTCACATCCGAGCGAGCTTGACACTCTCCAATCAGGACGGACTCTTTGATGGACATGATAAGGAATCTGAGTGCCTTCATTCTTTGGTCGTTACCTTCTGTACTTATGCACACTCACGGCATAGAAGGTAGTGATGTTTTTCTTTTCTTCCAGCTTGAGGTGTGAGAAAATCTCTGCAGTGGTCCAGATGCTGGTCAGAATCGAGACATGAGGTTGGAGGCCAACAACTTGAACTCGTCCAACCCCCGGCTCGCCCGCTGCAAGCTTGTGCGAATTCCCACCTATTTTACTTCTTAGAATCTTTTTGCTCTTGGCTCGGCGAGGTCTAGAACTAAGGAATCTTCATGGTTTCGAGCCTGTGTTACTGGTTGAGACTTGTTCGCAGCTGCTCCCCGGACCCGTCCGCTCTCTTCCCCGTTGACGCTGTATCTCCGGGATGACCAGGGTCATCTCATCTTGCATCTCCGTCTGCTCTGTTTCTCCTCCCCCGGCCCCCAGTTTGCTGGACCCTATCAGGGATCGTCGGTGGTTTCCCCCCCTTTTTCAGTTTCCAGCCCAGGCTTCATATTTGGGGCATTTACACCAATCCCGCCACAGTGGCACCTGTATATGATGCGTTTCCGGGGAGAAGCCTCTCCCGTCACACCCCGTCATTGGAAGGGCTGAGATAAAACCGGGTCCACATTGTTTGTTTGTGGTGTGAAGCGAATTCGACGTCCAAATGTGCTTCTCCTGCGGGAGCATGAGTGTCGTGCAGCTATATCCCCATACCATATAAAGCACATGGGAGCTTCCCTCTGTCGAGAACTCAAATCCTCGACTATCAAGGACCAGAACCAAACCAGACAGTGTAACGAGGGCCAATCGACAGCTTTGCCTCTACCGTCCTCCACATCCAACACCCTGAGTCCGAGCTTAGCAACTGGTTCACCATGGGTCTCAAGTTCTCGGACCTATACGCCGCCCCGGAGGTCAACCCGGTAAATCGCAAGGCCCGGTCCATCCCGTTCTTCAACCCAGTCGACGTTTATGGCCGCGTCTTCTTTTTCGCATGGTTTGGCTTCATGATTGCTTTCTGGGCGTGGTATACCTTCCCACCCTTGGTAAGTAGTAGTTGATAGCCTTAGCTCCTATATTTACCTGGAGTTTTTCCTCTTAACACAAGCCATTCTCTAGTTGACGGTCACCATCAAAGGCGACCTTCATCTCACTTCGGCCGAGGTCGCCAACTCGAATATCGTCTCTCTTTGCGCCACTCTCCTCGTTCGACTTGTTGCCGGGCCACTATGCGACCAATTCGGTCCCCGGAAAGTCTTCGGCGGCCTACTCTTGGTCGGTGCTATACCTCTTGGACTCGCTCCGCTCGTTCAGAATGCGTCAGGCTTGTACGCCAGCCGCTTCTTCATTGGTATCCTCGGAGGGTCGTTCGTCCCGTGTCAAGTATGGTCGACTGGCTTCTTTGACAAGAACGTTGTGGGCACTGCCAACGCCCTGACCGGCGGCTTTGGCAATGCCGGCGGAGGCATCACCTACTTCATCATGCCGGCTGTTTACGATGCCTTTGTTCGCGGCGGCCATACTCCCGGTCAAGCCTGGCGTCTCACCTTCATTGTGCCGTTGATCATGGTCATATTCACTGGCGTTGCATTGCTCCTATGCTGCCCCGACACCCCGACCGGTCCCTGGAGTGAGCGCCATCTGCAAGCACAGCAGAGCCTCCAATCCCACGGCATCAAGGACGTCGTCGTTGACGTCCCCGGCGGGATCACCGACAAAGTTTTCTCCTCCGCGCCCTCTGATACCAACAACAACAAACCCCTAGAAGACGTCATTGAGGACTCGGACAAGAAGTCGCCTGTGGTATTGTTCGACCACGAAGCACAGCTCAGCAAGGACGAGATGGTCCAGACGGCGCGGGGCGAGATTGTGCAGAAGCCAAGCCTGAGGGAGGCTATGCACGTCGTCCTCTCTCTCCAGACCAGCTTCCATGTATTCACATACATGTGCTCGTTCGGCGGTGAGCTGGCCATCAACGCCGTCCTCGCATCCTATTACGCCAAGAACTTCAAGCGGTTAGGCCAAACCGACGCCGCCAACTGGGCTGCCATGTTCGGCTTCTTGAACTTTGTCACACGCCCCTTTGGCGGTATTGTCAGCGACCTGCTGTACAAGTTCTGCGGGCGGAGCCTCTGGCTCAAGAAAGGATGGATCATCGTGTGCGGCCTCGTCACGGGTATTCTTCTGATCGTCATCGGCCAGCTGGACCCGCACGGCGACGCTGAGGGGACCATGTTCGGCTTGATCGCGCTCATGGCTATCTTCCTCGAGGCCGGCAACGGCGCCAACTTCTCGCTCGTGCCCCATGTCCATCCGTTTGCCAACGGGATTCTGTCGGGCCTTGCGGGCGCGGGTGGAAACTTGGGAGGTGTGGTGTTTGCTATCATTTTCCGGTTCATGGACGGCGGTACCAACTATGCAAAGGCGTTTTGGGTCATTGGTGTGATTCATGTTGCCGTCAATCTGGCCGTTTGTTGGATTCCGCCTTTGCCCAAAGGGCAGATTGGAGGCCACTGATTTGTTTGTGCTGGCTGAGTTGTAGGAGGAAACAAAAAAAGGAGTTATAAAGTGTTGAATATCCCTTTAGGCTTTTAGGCTTATGGAAAATAAAAGTTTCATTTTTTCATTTATAAAAAAAGAGCAAAAGTGCACAATAGGGAATAAAGAGAGTGCCTGCTAGTCGCAAATATATGCCTCACTCTATCAAGCCAAGGGCCTCGCAAGCTCTGGCTAAGACCTCTTTCAAGACATAATAAGTCTTCTGGCCTTTGCATCCGTACAGACTCGAGCCTCCTGTTTACGACATATCGTATTGTCCTTGAGAGAAATTTCTCAAACAAGTAGGGCATCGGTATTTTAGACCGGACTAGATTTTTTTTTCTTCTCTCTGTCTCGCTCATACACGTCTAAGGAGGAAATGAAGGTTTCGCGTATTTGGGCGGAGTCCTCATCCTCTGGGCAGGCTCCAAATTTGTATTAAAGGGTAAAGCTACCGAAAATACTGGTTTCTCTGTGGTCAGTCGAAGGGGTTACCTTGGGCGAGACGACGGTGCAAAAAAAAGGCTTTCTAATTCATGTTCCTGTAAAGATTAAAAAGAAAAATTTGGCGTGGATGGGTAAGGTGATTGATGATGTGTGACTTCGAAGTTTTACATCGTCGTTTTACATCGTCGTTTTACATGACAATAGCAATGTCCTGGGTCCTGGCAGGGGTACACATCCCCTCCCAAAACCTCGCCCCACCAAGTGTGGCCCGAGCGTTCCTTATCGATAAGCCGCATTCTCGATTTTCTTTTTCGGCATGGAATTGAGTCGCAAAAAAAAAAAGAGAGGGAAGAGAGAGAGAGAAAGAGAGAGAGCCCACCATACTAGTACCTCCCATAACCTCACATCCCCAAACCGCTCGCAATCATGTTGCGCCAAATGTAGGCTGATTTCAATTCCTACGCAAGGAAACCATACAGATCGGCAGCTGACCCTTTCGTCAATCTTTTAGCAAACCCCGAACAGCGCGCTCCAAGAGAGTGCTCGAGAAGCGGGCGCCCAAGGCGGTCGAGAACCCCAAGAACGCTCTATTTCTTCGAGGAACCACATGCAGCCAGATTGTATGTTTCACCTTCGATACCCCATAACCGAACCTCCCAGAGGCATAATTCACTAACCCCGGATCCCAAACAGACCCAAGATGCCATCGGTGACCTGTACGCGCTGCGCCAGGTCCACGGAAAGCGGTTCCACAAGAAGAACCCGGTGCACCCGTTTGACGACGCCAGCTCGTTGTGCTTCTTCTCAGAGAAGAACGACTGCAGCTTGGTGCTGTTCGCCAGCAGCAGCAAGAAGCGGCCCCACACCATCACCTTCGCACGCACCTTCGACTACAAGATGCTCGACATGCTCGAGTTCTGCCTCGACGCCGAGACCTTCCGGAGCATCAGCCAGTTCAAGACCAAGAAGGTGCCCGTGGGCACGCGGCCACTGATGGTCTTTGCCGGCACAGCCTTGTACGTTTGTTATACCCCTTACCCCTTACCCTTTTCAACACAGAAGACAGGAGAGACATATAACTAACTCTTCTATAAAAAAAAACAGCGAGAGCCCCGTCCCCAACGCTTTCACTATGGCCAAGTCAATGCTGATCGACTTCTTCCGCGGCGAACCCTCTGACAAGATTGACGTTGAAGGTCTGCAATACTGCGTGGTAGTGAGCGCCGACGAGCCGACCACCAACAACTCGGACGACCCGTCGTCCAAGCCGGTGCTGCACCTGCGGGTGTACCTGATCCGCACAAAGCGGTCGGGCCAGAAGCTGCCGCGCGTCGAGGTGGAGGAGCAAGGCCCCCGGATGGACTTCCGCCTGGGCCGGATGCAGGAGCCCGACGAGGCCATGCTCAAGGAGGCGATGCGCAAGGCCAAGACCAACGAGGAGCGCACCAAGAAGAACATTTCGACCGACATCATGGGCGACAAAATTGGCCGGATTCACACGGGCAAGGTGGATCTCAGCGAGCTGCAGTCGAGGAAGATGAAGGGTCTCAAGCGCGAGAGAGACCCCCATCTCCTCGACGACGACGACGACAGTGCCGCAGTCGAACCCAAGAAGAAGTTGGATGAGAAGACAAAACGGAAACGGGTTTAGATTTTATACTTGTTTCTTCATGCAGGCGTCCGGGGGGGGGCATCAAAGAGGAATTGGAAAATTGGCGTAATGTTTTTTCTTTTGTGGTCATATATATCCTTTATACCTTTTTTTCCGAGCATTGCGTCAGCAGTCTACCGCTGCTGCTCATCCGGATATGCATCTTATGGATCAACCTCGACATTCTTCTGAATGCCAGTCCTTGCTTTGAACCATCTCGTCCAAGGTTCCCCTATTCTTCAACCATTGCCGCCTCGGCTGCAGGTTTTCCACGAACTACTGGGCTCGTCTTTGTTGATTGTCCGCGCCAGAACATAAAATCGTATGCCCATATGTCTCGTACATATATATATATATATATCTTAGCTTACCTGGGCGTAATGCATGTCTGAGCTTCTTCGTTGTTTTCGTCTGAACCTCCTCGAATCGACGTCATATGTGTCTTGAGCCGTCCAATCGGGTTTGTGAACATTATAGCGCCCTCGAAGGGTTGGACAAGGCGACAGCCCCTCTTCTTTGATTGCGGCTTTTTTTCTACTCGGTGTCGGCCCGTTGCGCGATGGCAGTAACAGAAGCCCGGGTACCATCATCTTACGAGTGAAATGGGGAGTTATCCGGTGCGTGGTCGGCGCTGACTTTCCAGCTTCAAAAGTTGAACACGCCTTCCAAACCCTGTTTTGTATAACCCGGGTCTAATTTTAGTGTTCGGTCCGTCGACTGAAAAAGTCGGGAACGACAGGCACCGAGTGAGCAGGACTGACCATCTGGCTTAGGAGCTCAATATGGCGGAAGTAGTTTCCATGCTCTTGGCCCTCGGCGAGGGCTTGCTCCTCGGCATACCAGTCGGCACCCCAGATCTCAGCTGGGATGGGCCCACTGCCGGTATGTTCATACAAGGCGATACGCATGGCCCATTCAAGGTGCGGCCACCATTCGCGATATGCATCCGGCCCGAAGAAGTCACTGTTGAACAAGCTCATGACGCCAAGGACCTCACGCCGGGCCATGCCCTGGAGCCACCACACCCGGTCCATCGACTTTAGTAGAGCGAAGAAGCACGCCAAGATGGCAAGAGCCCGCGGCCGTCGCTCCTCCAGCAGCTCAATATATCGGCGTGAGACAGTGGCTGGAAACGCAAGTGGAGCACCCTTGTGAGGGATCTTGTGCGCCCAGTTCAACACTGCCACAGCGTGCTGGTACGCTTGACGCGTGACCGCCACCAATTCTGGGTTTGATTGCCGCTCGGAAGACGCCGGGTGGCGGTGTGTATGGGCATTGTGGCTATTTGCGGATGAGGCGGCGTTTGGCTCTGCCAATTCTTCTTCCAGGCCGTCTAGCAAGTGGCCGAAAAATGTGTCGGGGCCGGTCGAGAAATCGAGCTGCAAAACGGCCTGCGAATTGATGACCTGTGTAACAACGGGGCTCACCCGCAAATATTGCCACGATGCTGCCGTGATGGCTTTGACGCCCTGGAACGAATGGAACCACGCAAAGGGGATGGCGTAACACCCGGCCGCCGCGCCTCGCTCCTTGACCTCCCCATCCATACGGCCACCGCCCCCTAAGCTTAGCTCGTCTTTCATGAAAACACGCGTCGCTGTTGACTGGAATGCGATAAGAGCCGAGGTCAAAAAGAGGGACTCGGCGTTGGTGTGGTCAATACCCCGGGTGAGCGCGGCGCTATACTCGGCAAGCGAAGCGGCCATGTAGCCGTGGGAGGCGCGAACCAGTTCCTTGTCGTTCGGGTTGATGCTTCGCAGGTGAAGGGCGGCGACGGCGAGAATGGCGTCGGCCAAGTGTTGGAAGCCTGAAAAGGCGAGACTCGGTACAGTGATGCCCCATATCTCCTCGGTTACTGGCGCGGTGAAGGTGAATGTCTTGCATGTCATGGCAGTGTAATGGTGCATCAGCCTCAGCTCTAGCAGGCGGTGCCCAGCCGGTGTGGTGGTCGATATGCCCGGGGTAGACGGAGCTCTACATAGGGGTGTTGCCGCCCGGGATGCGCCGGGGATAGAAGCGAAGGCGGCTGCAGATATTGGGACCGCGGGACGCTCTATCGGGGATCGGAAGTCGATCGACACGGCGGGCGTGGAGGGCGCTCCCGAGAGTGCCGACGGACTCTGGGGCGAAGCGGCGTCGGCCGCCTGGATCTCGGCGATGACGTCCGGGTGCTCGAAGTCGCAAGCAACGCCATGCTTGAGGCAGTTGCCACAGCGAGGATGCACCTCGTCGCACTATTCCAGTTGCGTCTGTTAGAAGAAGCGCCCAGCGGGTCTCTGCGCTCGTATTGCAATGTACAAGACATGTGACCGCCTACCTTGATCTTCCGCGACTTGCAACGGCGGCAACCGGCCCTTGACTTCTTATGGGAGCGACGGGGTGGCATGGTCGTCTCCTGGGGTGCTTGACGAGTACCTCGCTAGGTGGGTACAGTTCCGAGTTCCATGCTTAGCTGCAAGGAAATGGGACCGATTCCACTCCTCAGTCGTCAGGAGCCGTGACGCGGGTTGGTTGAGATGGAGAATGCGGTGATATACAACGCAGCCGAGCCAATTTGACAGGTCCAAGACCAAGAAGCTGGGAAGCGAAAGCTTAAGGCGGTGCGTGCGTAATCAGACGGGACCAAACTCTCCTTTCCGTCCCCAAGACTTGAGGCGACCAATGATGTCTGGTGTGGGGTTCACTGCTGACTGACTGCCTTGAGTGCCAAGAGAACGGGCCCAACACACCAAAGCGTTGGAACTTGAAACTGTCAAGAACATCAAGAAAGAAGATAAAAAGTCCAAGATTGAAACAGCCCTGGGATAGGCGCTCGACAATGTTCCCGGCCAGGTTACCCCCTCTCCCTCCACTGCTTATGCTTGGGTAGCATAGATGGACGGCTCGGAGCGTTGCCCGCTCCATTCCAAAATTATCAAGGAAAGAGACCTCCCAACATGTATACGTGTACCAATACGCACTTTCAATCTTGCGTGCGACAACCTCATCTTGGTTGCGAGTGAAGTAGTATAATTATGCAGCCTTATCTTCGGATGGTGACAATTCCGGGGATGAACGACGACTTACATACTATATCGAACCAGCCAAGCTAGTCTACCATAGTAATTGAGCTGACATGGATGTACCTGCCATCTGCAGTCTTCTCTTTTTTTGGACCCGCTTGCCTAGGTATCTTCTGGCGTCCATATAGGTAGGCAAGTAGGTAGGTAGGTACCTTTTAGAGGAGGGGAGTATATGTATGTACATGGGTACTTTGTACGCTTATGAAATCAAGAAAAAAGAATTCAACAACACCGTATTTTTTTCATCTCCACTGAAACCTTTGACGGCTGATTCACGCCCCGCACTCAATATTCCGTCCCGGGTACCTCACACTCTTCGGTACAGCACGTCGCGCCTCCTCAGATGGAAGGTTCCACACACCCCTTGAGCTTAGCAAGGCACTTCCCGCAACCCACAGTAGCTAGTAATCCGAGGCTGCCATTGAAGCCTTGTATGGTCTGGGGAATGACCTCATAAATCCAAAGACCAGACATTACGGGAGTCGGGACGAGGTACCGGCAGAGCCCCGCGTCCCCTCTGAGGAATGTTCCCGGGTTGATACCAAATTTAGGGGGCATATGAAAGAAACCTCGCAGCTCAGCATGCTCTGCATCGACGTGCGGGGAGAATGCAGCACGCAAATGCGGTCACGCGCCCCTTGCCATGCGGGCGACAAGGTCAAGCCACAACTGACAACACAGAATACAACTTCTTTGTTTGGCTATCTTGGGCGGTTTGGGGCGCCAAATTGTTGGAACAAAGTCGTACTGACCATTGAGGGTTGTTGGTGGTAGGTAACAGCAACAACCACCCTCCATGTACATGATGCCGGCATCGCAGTGACTGAGCCGATTCTTCAGTCATCCATCTATACTATCGGACGCCTTCGATACTATTTCCAATCAAAGCTGATGAGAAATCAGCGGCTCACCGCCTGCCTCCACCTGTCGGCCTTGGTAGGGCTGCCATCGAACCACCCTCTCTCCCCAAACTAAGCCGTCAAAACGTATTTAAAACAGCGCGCCGTCGAAATCCACAGCACAGCGGGGTCGGCAGGACCAGAAAAAGAAGGGACTGAGGAATTGCACCATCGCGGCAAAAATCACACAATCCACCATCGTCCAGTCTTTTTCTTCCTAAATACTTGCAAGTCCAAGACAGCAAGCCTTGGACAGACAACAAACCCGACCCCCACGTCTCAACGCCCCTCAGAAACGCACTTGTTAGCAATTGGCGTCCCCGTCCAGCCAATCAATACCGCCAATTCATCTCCATCTCCCAAGAAAGGAACGACGAAACGAGACAAGCCGAGCCATGACGGCTCACAGCGACCACCCCATCACGACGCCGCCGCGCGCACCGTCGCCCGTTCATGGCTTCGGCACCCTAGCCGTTCATGCAGGCTCCCCGCATGACCCCTCGACCGGCGCCGTCATCGAGGCCATCTCGCTGTCCACCACATTCGAGCAGACGGCGGTGGGCAAGCCAGTCGGCGAATTCGAGTACAGCCGCAGCAGCAATCCCAATAGGCGCAACTTCGAGGTCATGGTGGCAGCTCTCGAGCACGCCAAGTACGCCCTTGCCTTTTCATCGGGCAGCGCGACCACCGCCACCATCCTGCAATCGCTCGCCGCGGGGTCCCACGTCATCTCCGTCTCGGACGTCTACGGCGGCACCCATCGCTACTTCACCCAGGTCGCCAAGGCCCATGGCGTCAAAGTTACATTTACCCCCGAGATCGAGGTCGACATCCGCGAGCACATCACCGAGGCCACCAAGCTAGTATGGATCGAGACGCCTAGCAACCCCACGCTTCGTCTTGTCGACATCCGCGCGGTTGTGTCACAGGCCCACGAGCACGGCATCCTGGTGGTGGTGGATAACACCTTCCTGAGCCCCTATGTTCAGAACCCCCTCGACCACGGCGCCGATATTGTCGTGCACAGTGTCACCAAGTACATCAATGGTCACAGCGATGTAGTCATGGGCGTGGCCGCCTTCAACAGCGAGGAGCTCCTCAAGCGCCTCACCTTCCTGCAAAACGCCATTGGTGCCATCCCCTCGGCTTTCGACTCGTGGCTCGCCCACCGCGGCGCAAAGACCCTACACCTACGCGCGCGTGAAGCCACCACCAACGCAACGGCCGTGGCTTACGCCCTCGAGGCTAGCCCCCACGTTATCGCCGTCAACTACCCCGGTCTGGACTCGCACCCGCACCGCGCCATTGCCCTGAAGCAGCACCGGAACGGTATGGGCGGCGGTATGCTGTCGTTCCGCATCCGTGGAGGCCACGCGGCTGCCGAGCGGTTCTGCCAGTTGACCAAGATCTTCACGCTCGCCGAGTCTCTTGGCGGCGTTGAGAGCTTGGTGGAGGTGCCGAGCAGCATGACG
Organism: Lasiosphaeriaceae sp. G1095; assembly: GCA_027569635.1. Lineage (NCBI taxonomy): Eukaryota > Fungi > Ascomycota > Sordariomycetes > Sordariales > Lasiosphaeriaceae > Lasiosphaeriaceae sp. G1095. The sequence goes on along the minus strand of JAPDFK010000601.1, from coordinate 974 downwards.
CATGCCGGTATCCCCAAGGATCAGCGCGAGGCTGTGGGTGTTTTCGACGACCTTGTGCGCATTAGCTGCGGCGTGGAGGACGCCGAAGACTTGACAAAGGACGTTTTGCAGGCCTTGGATGTGGCAGTTGCTGAGACAGCAAGGCTGGGGAATGGTGTCACCAATGGCACCAATGGGCACTAGAGTGGGACGCTAATGCTGGAGTTTGATGGGGATAGCATCCTTAGACAGGGGGCGGGAAATACCGCTTTGACGATAGACGGTTCAGGCGCATCTTTGGTTTTGTCCAACTGTTTCAACGCATCGTGCATATGCAAATCGGGGCTCCATATAGGATGAATAAGAGGCTCATGGGGGTGGTCGATTTGATGAACGGCTATTTTGTCACGGTCACCAAGGTTTTTTGATTTTGATATGAATTTCATTTGCTGAGATTAGCACTGCATATAGAAGAAAAGAAGCATACATGGACTAGACAGCTTGATTACTTATTTTTCTTGCCTTGTAGAAACCTAGTCGCGATGAAAACCAAAACAAATAAAACAGCGTGTAAGACGTGCTCTGTGATTCGTCTCGTTCTAAATTATTCACCATATTTGTTAACTCACTTGCTGACTCCGAACCAAGGAGCAGCAAACTCTAAACTTACAAGGTCTTTGACACACTGCATCCTTTCACAGCATTTGATCTAATGTAAGGTGCAGTGTTAATAGCTTCTATCTCTGTATCTCGACCCCCTGTTTAGTCGGGTAGTGTACCCAACTGAACCTTATCAACACATTACAATCAAATCTGCCACCACAGAATATAAGCAGGGCGACACTTTTCTTTTCCTAGCCTTTGTCGTTACTCGGGGGGGGGGGGGGGGGGGGGGGGGGGGGGGGGGGGGGGGGGGGGGGGGGGGGGGGGGGGGGGGGGGGGGGGGGGGGGGGGGGGGGGGGGGGGGGGGGGGGGGGGGGGGGGGGGGGGGGGGG
>JAPDFK010000600.1:0-11583 GCA_027569635.1 Lasiosphaeriaceae sp. G1095 | reverse complement strand
GCTCGGGCCATACCATGGCGTGGTTCCGGTAAAGTTCCACAAACCCCCCCTGGCCCTTTACCCCAAATAACCCACTGGGGGGGTTTTTTTTTTTTTAATGTTTCGGTAATGGGTTCCAAAATTCCGTTCAAATACTGGTTTTTTTTATGGGTTTATTTTTTTTTTTATTTTAAAAAATTATTCTTTTTTTTTTTTTTTGTTTTGTGGGGGTCCCCCCCCCCCCCCCCCCCCCAAAAAAAAAAAAAGTCGTCTCTTTGGCAGTTTGGACTCACCAGTCGATAGATACAATGGCCCACCATAGAATCGAGCAAAGCTTCAGCTCTCTCGGCACCAGGCCCTGTCTTTCTTCGCTCCAAAAAGGTTTATAGTGCCAGTTGAACGCGCGGCTCATCTGGAAGCAACGCCCGACCGACATATAAGCCTGCTGAGGCATCGAGTGGGCGAATTCGTACATGGCGACGAGCAACTCAGCCTGCAACAGGGAGATCGACAGCGGCACCTTGCTCTGGACTAGGTTGAGCATGGTCTTGATGGAGAGATAGAAGCTGTCTCCCATGCCCGACACCGGATTCGCATTTGGCACCCGGGTAATGAGACGCATACATAGGACTAGAGCACATATTTCGGCCGATGGATTCGCCCACATATCCTCCAGCTGTCGGTCGAAGGTCGATTTCTCGATGATGGTGAACCAAGTGTTGACACCGCTGAAATAAAGGGACGCAACATACTCTACGCCTTCCCGGTTGTTAAGAATGTCGGAGAGGCATCGGTAAGCGAAGGAGTGAATATCTTCGGCCGAGTCCATGGAGGCAAACAAGGACGAATTCAGAGTGCTCCAGCGGGGGCCCGACTGCTGGCTTGCCAGGTGCTCCAGGATGGGATCAGCGGCAAACGTGAGCGTCGGCGACGCATGGTGGCCCATGAATGACTCGAAGCGGACTGACGATGGACCGACAGAGCTTCCTGAAAGAACGACATCATCTTCGTGCTGGCACGGTTGAAGCGATCTAAGTGGAGGGGCGAGGTTGTTAGCGATAGTGAAGTTGTGGTGGTTGGGGGTTGGGGGTTGGGGACTAACAGTGTACATCGGCCGCAAGACGGCAAGGCCTTGTCGCAAGCCTTCTTTTTGCGCTTACAGTTGACACAAACCCTCGGAGACTTCGCAGTTTGCTGTTGGGGAGATGCGGCGGGAGATGAGGAAGCGGCCGACATTGTTTGATGCGGTGGTATTACAGTTGCCAACGCCAATCAATAACACTAAGGGGTGAGTGAGATATGATAGAAGTCCGGATGCCGGTTGATCCCGCCGTATTTGGACGACTTGATGTCATCTCGATCCGAGGACGGCCGCTTGGCCATGTTATTAATACCAAGCGAAAAAAGAGGCAACCGCTCTGAATAGTATGGATACATTGAGTTGTAAGTGAGGTTTCCAGCAACTGGCACGTCAGTCATGGATGCGATGTCAATCATCCCAGTTAGGACTAACGGGCTGTGGGCCATGGGCTTCATGCGAAACAGGTTGCACAGCAAGCAGGCGAGCGGTAACCCGGGCTTCGGCGCCAGCAGTCCCGTACGGCGCCTGCAGTGCAGTGCCCTGTGCCATCCACGTCTCTGGGTCGATGAGGGCCATGTCCCAAAACGTCGCGAGCGTTGCTCAGCCACAGAAAACAGGAAGGGTTTTTGAGGTTGTTAGGGCTGACATGCCACCCCATTGGATGGTTTGTAGCCTGGAGGACCAACACCTGGGCAGTGAGACCCTCCCTCAACCCCCTCCGTGCCTCCGTGCCGCACTACTGCAGCAGTCGCCAACACTGAGAGGAAACGGCGGACTGAATCACACAACAGACGATGCAGTCAGTCTACACTGTCAATATCGCAGCGGAAAATATTGCGAACTCAGCGAAGGATATCGCGAACCTTGTGTAAAGCAACAGACTACGACGGGCTGGACAGTACCGCCTCCCTCGTTGATTGGCCAAGATGTCGTACGTATAGTTTCCTCAAATTCATCTCATTACAGTAATACAGTGATCGAGTCACACGGAGGAAGTACTGGCCTCAGGCTGAGTTGATACTTGGATAATTAGATGCTTGTGTTTTGCAGACGGAACTCTGAAGATATGGAGATGAGATTTGTTGAGAGCACGGTTCACATCTTGACATTCTACAAATGCAAATGAGAGTTGGAGATCGGGAGCATCTCGGAACGTTTCTGTCAAACAAACATGACAAGATCTCCCGATTCTCCCGAGTCCCTTCGGAGGCTTCATTGGCCGGCCGGCTCTGGAGATCTAAGCCTACTACGGATTTTCAGGCGGGGGATCATGGATGGGGCGTTGCGCAACTGAAGCACAGGCCAACTCCTATTCTGGTCGCGGGTGCAAGTGCCCTCCCTACCCTTGCAAACGTTGCCCTACGGATCACAGCCGACTCTAGGAACGGATACAGTGAGGAGGGAACTTTTGGGAGGGAGGTTTGAGTCTGGCGAGTCTTAAAGTGAGATGCTTTCGACGCAACTGGCAACTCAGCTACTGATTATAGAGCGAGGTTTTTCGCGATAGAGAAGAGGACGCGTCAGTTTGCTGCAGGGTGCTCCAACGTGCGCGAAAGCCTCAAGAGGCTGACTCTAAGGCTTCTCACTTCACACGAGGGATCTAGAAAAGCAGTTTGAGGTATACATAAAGCTCACTAGAATACGTACCAATGCACAATGCACGTCCCGTTCCTCCGCAAACATCTCCTTACCCACAAATTCTGTGGCTGGTCTGTTGATGATCGATCTGAGGCTCATGTGGCGGGGGAGGAGCCCGACCCACGCAGCCATCCCAGAGGGAACTCGGAAACACACCCCGCCGAACGAGTGTGCTGCACTTTGCAGCGGTCTTCGCCGAAAATATGTCTCAGCCACGCTGCCCCCCACACTAACTACGGCCAGCCACGGCAACATTTGCTCCCGACGCACGAGCCAAGATGATGTCAACGCTCTAAACATATTCTCGCCAGCCGCCGAAAAGCGCGTCTACGGAGGATCGTCGGACTTTTACCTCCCAATCCCTGCCGGTGATCGGTATCCTTTTACCGATCTATTTTGTTCTGTTTTGTTTTTTTGTTTACTCCCCACCCACTACGGATGGATACCGTTCCAACCGACCATAGCCGACCAGGCTGAGCCACGATATACTTTATTTTTTTGTTGTTGTCGTAGCCTCCCTCTTAATTATTCATTCCCTTCTGGCAAATTTGCGGCTTCACGGTGAAACCTCAGCACGTTTTATTGCTGACTGTCCATCCCTCCCTCCCGCTGGACGCATTTCTCAACCAACCGACGTACCAAGGTATTATTCCTACACTACCCGACCTAAATACACTTTATTAACCTACGCCCAAAGGAAAACAACGAAGAATACAGCGGGGGGGCTGGATGAAAAAGAGGCCTACGACCTCCAAGTCCATCAATGACTGGGTCAAAGCCATGATGCCTCATCATTAGTGGAACCCTCAGTGCCAAAATCAAGTATCAATCTACCAACTGCATATCAACCCCAGCCATTATCACCAATGACTTCTTGGACTAATCATGCTCGAAAAATGAAAAAGGGAGGCCTATCTATGAAAGACTGCCATCCAAACCATCCCAGAGACTGGGTATGGGTGGGCCGCGAAACAAGGTCAGCCATGTTGAAGCTCAAACGGCGCCATCTCATCTCAGCCATTGCTGAAGGTGACGCGGCCTACCTACCCTAAACATCAAAGTTGAACGGAGGCCTATGATATCAAGTCTCTCGGTGATCGAGAAAACGGGATAGTCAGCATTTGTGATTGGGTGGGGCGATCCGCAACAAGTGTCGCGATGTTCCCCAGATGTCACCCACATACCAACTCCACCACAACTAGCCCGCCAGCCAGCCTGCGCCAGCCAACCCTATCGGTCACTAGCCACGATTCCGTGGTTTTCAGGCCATGGCGGAGGCCTACGACTTCATGTCACATCACCCTACGACATGAGCTGCATGAAACACGCGTCATGTTTCCATCTATCGACGTGCATATGAACCAAGCCGCACATCAACCTCAGCTTTGCCATGGCTGCTGCTTCTTCTTTCCGTCTCGGCGATGACTCGACATGCCAAAGCGGTTGGCAGGTGAAACGCAGCACGGCCGCTTCAGTGAGGATGAGAACAAGTATTCACCACCCACCCACCGCCTATCAGCCTCATACCTGCATCTGAACCTCAGCTGGACAGGGAGGAAGTTCTGGCCGTTGGAAAACGGAGTTCATCTCCCAGCTCTAACATGATGCTGAGACTGTAACATCTGTGACTGGACAACGGTGGCCATCAGCCGCTGCCATCTTTGCATGGGATGGAAACTCCTCCTGCTAGCTCCTAGGGCCTATCTACTCTTCAAGCTAATTTTAGTGCCCAATCCTTAGTATAGTTTTGGTCGAGCGGTTCGGTTAGTCTACAGGGTGTTCTTGGGAGGTTTGAGGTTAATGGGTTAACATATCATGTGTCCGAATCTCAGCGTCGCCGCTACGTTTGCTCCCCCAACACATAACTAAGGTCATTAATACCATTCTCGAGGGACGAATGAGCCTTTTGTATTGACAAGATCCCCGTCGGAAGTTGCCTTGTGGGCCTGCACGCTGTTTGAAAACACTAATCAAGTCCCGTCGATACCACGGATGCGATACCTTCCAACCTCTTATTCAAGATATTATTTAGTTACACCATTGGCACCATATGTATTCACCAATACTTAAATCTAACCCAAGTCTAGGGCGTAAATTAGTTCACACACATCTCTGCGGAGGCTTGCAACCTCGCCAAGTCCAATCAATGACCGGATACTGGTGGTCTGTATAGTATTATATCCAGTCACATACTTTGGTCCAATGGCTGCCTTTAAATTAGCATAGTCAAAGCTTCCAAGGCTCAGTTTACTTTTCGTTAAATGCTTTTTTTTGGGGGTTTTTATTTTTATTTTTAAAAAAAAAATTGTTTTCTATTGGTTAAAAAAAGTTAACCAATGATGAACAACACCAACGAACATTCTTTGCCCGTTCATCAACTTCCCTCCAGCAAGCTGAGATGCGTCGCTCCAACTTTAGTACCATTTCAAGGCGACTGCTAGCTTCGGGACCCTGTTCGTCGCCCTTTGCAAGCACATTACCCCCCAACTGCAGACCTCAAAAAATCCCAACTACGTCAACCCATCGCCCGGTTTATGAGCACATCGATGAGGGTCGAAAGACTCGACTACTATCAGCCAGGGGGGTATCATCCCATCGAGATTGGCGACATATTTCATCATGACCGATACCGGATCGTGCACAAGCTTGGTTACGGCGGTTACTCGACCATTTGGCTAGCTCGGGATGTGCAGATGGCCAAGTATGTCGCCATTAAAGTAGGCACAGCTACTGACTACGGCTCCAAGGAAGTCGAACTCCTAAGTCGAATTTCCACCTCTGGAGTCGTAAATAGAGAATTTGGCGGTAATCTGATCCCCCAAGTACTGGATCGTTTCAACATCGACGGGCCGAATGGGACACACCCATGCTTCGTCAGTGCGGCGGCAAGATGTAGTCTTGTTGATGCGGCACAAGCGGCCGATTATAGTCCCTTCCAGCTCCACGTCGCCAGGTCAATCTCTGCTCAGCTCGCCCATGGCGGTTGGGTATATCCATGAGTCGGGATACGTCCATGGGGGTCAGTACCAAGCTGTCTTGCTTCTCCCTACACTGCAGCCGCAAAACATGACTATATCTCTAATATTCGCTAGATCTTCACATGGGAAACATACTTCTCCAGCTGCCAGGACTTGATTGCCTTTCAACCAAGCAAACTTTACGACGAATTTGATCCCCCGGACCCCGAGCCTATTGTTAGGGCCGATAAACAGCCGCTCACTTCACCAAGTATCCCCGCCCACGTCTACTCTCCGATCTGGCTCGGGAAACCCGGCGATGAGGTCTCACTCCCCGAAGCCAAGATCCTCCTCGCCGATTTCGGGACGGCCTTTCGCCCTGCAGAAGAGCCGAGGTTTGAATCCTACACACCTCTTCAGATCCGACCACCTGAGGCCAGATTCGAGCCGATGGAATCCTTGTCATACGCATCTGATATCTGGAGTCTTGGATGTGTGATCTGGGCGATCCTCGGAGTGAGGCCGTTTCTTGACAACTGGTTATTTGGGCCGGATGATGCCACCGCAGATCAGGTTGACGCCCTAGGACCGATGCCGGATGAATGGTGGGAGAGGTGGGAAGAGAGGTCGAAGCGTTTTATCGGAAACGGGAAGCCGAAAGAGGGGAGGGAGGTATGGACTTTTGACCAACGATTTGAAGATGCAATCCAGGCGCCAAGACGGAGGAGGGGAACAGAGGTGATGGAGAACGAAGAGAGGGATGCTCTTTTTTCAGATGATAAGGGGTATGCTTGTTTTCAGACCTGGTGGTCGTCTCAGTGCGAACCAAGTGTTGGAGACCGAGTGGATGAGGAAGTGGGCAATTCCTGAGGCCGAGGAGACTTGGGGGCAGAAGTTGCTCTGCGACACAACAACCGCTCGCTCAGAAACTCATATGCACGTACCTACAAGTTAACCATCACACACCGCCCACTTGGAAGGGGTGGTTTGTTAAGGGATGACATATTTGCCCCCCCCCCCCCCCCTTTTACCCTATTGACTCTTGGCATCTGTGCCGGAGGCAAAAAGTCTTTATATAGGCCGCGCAAATGAAGGCACAAGTTTTGGTCATTACAAGGCAGTTAGTCAATATTAATACTGTGGTTGACTTAAAGGCCCACGACGGGAAAGTAATGAATGTGGCATGCACATCTGAAAAACACCTGGAAGAGTATTTACCGGGCCGTTCATGAGCTTCACTTTCTTGGGCAGTTGAACGGCGCGCCCATGAAATACAGGATTTTATCGTACAGGTAGTAGTAGCCTATGTGTGTGTTGCCAATTGCAAAGCGGAGTAAAGGGATACACATACGTTTGCAATAGGGAAGGGGGGGGGGGGGGGGGGGGTCGATATATATCATCCCTTCTCTACTTGATCTTCTCTTCTCTAACTACTTCATTACTACGCTAAATGGAGGTTAATAAAGAGCGGTTGGTGTGTATTACCTACCCTATGCCCCCACATGCATTAACGACATAACCTGATTTTTGCAGTATGTATTACAAGGCCTACACATTTACTATGGTACGTAGCTTGAACCCAAAATTCTCACTTTTATTAGTACAATACCTAGTCAGTCCCCTCAATCTGTACCCGTCAACTTCCTTCCCTTTGCAACTTATTCATACCGTACAACAACTCAACCGGCCATGCGCATACCGTGTACATATGCTCGGCACCGAGTCTGTATAACCTAACGAACAGATCCGTCGGGAAGTATCAGAGTCGTCGGGAGCTACATACGCGTAATAGAGCGGCTCCCAACTAGTATTAATAGGTTAAAAACCTTGAGTTGCGTAGGGCAGTTAGGAAGCCGTAGGTATATACTCGGCAGTCGGGAGCCACACACGCCTGGCTGACAGGGCGGCTGTACACAGTATGGCACCACTGACATTTGGAAAGGGGTCTTCCGGCGGTCCGGCAGCAGTGTATGGGAGGGCCTGTTGCCGGTGAAGTTGAATGAGCAGGGCATCCTTTGACTTGGGTTGGCAAAGTCGCTACGATACAACAACGAAGGCAAATAATTTAACCGCGCTTACGCGGGTGCCAGTGCCAAAACCGTAGTTTGTCAATCACCTTCCCTCCATGCCAATACCAAGCTCGCTCGCTCAATAAAGTGTGTCGTACGCTGGCCCCCCGCACCTTCATCGGTGTGTAGAAACCCAGATTGATCATATTAATGCCCGCGCGCCGCTTCGCTAAATTTCGTTACTTTCTCTATGGTATTGATTGCCCTGGCGATTTTGCCCCACCGCTATGTAACCACAACTTATTTGCCATAATAACTGGGCGATTAACCATCCATCTGCTGCTGTCTCGGCTGACTCAGTCCCTGGAACCCAGCGAGAACCTCCTTATCCACATTAACAGCCCAGTTCGCCTCAAACGCCTGCTCACCGCCCGCTCTCTGAACGAGATCAAGCAGCCTCGCATTCACAAACTCAAATGCGGCTACGCAGTGTACCGGATCCTTGGACGCGAACTCGCGCTCATGAACATCCAGAGGGGTATCCCACTCGACGCCCGTCAGCTCTCCCCAGACCAAATGGTCTCGGCTGGCGTTCTCGGCACCGTCCTGCAACTCCATTATGACGCTGGTCCACATAGACAGGTAGTCCTGCAGGCGCGTAAGGACGAGCTCCTGCACAGGGCTGGGAAGCTCGCAGAGCCGTGTCAGCCCTAAAAGGGAAAGCTTCTGGCGCTCAATGTCCATCGCGTCAAAGGTGGCAAACCACATCGTGCTGAGCCACGGCCAGACGGCCTCGATGCCGCCGAAGCTGCCGAGCATGGTTGCGAACACGGTCGGGTCTGCCAGGGCGATGCGGGCAAGCAGGGAAAAGAAGTCGGATTGCTTGAGCGAGTTGATGGTGCTGGTCTTCTTATTAGGACCTATTGTCTGGCTGGCTTCCCAGGCACCGTGAAGGCCTTCCAGGATCGTCTTAAGCATAAGGGTCTCCAGCATGTCTTGCACGACGATGGAAACACCCTGGGCGCCGCCTAGTTCCTCGGCGGCGCGGAGAATAAGGTCGATTGATTTCACACCCGTCTGCACTTTCTCTCGGCCCGTAGCGTCGATCGTCTTCTCGAGTGCCACGAGAGTCGGGCGCCGAAGAGTGTCATGGAGTATCTCTCTGGGAGCCAAGAGGATATAATTCTTGACAATCTCAAGGCACGAGTTCGACACCTCCGTCGTGTAGTCCAAGAGCGGCAGAGCCAACGTAATCATCTGGATGAAATCAGGACTGATGGGTGGCACGCTCTGTATCAGCAGCGCCTTCCACAAATCTACGGATTCCTCAATGAGGTGTAGGTTGAGGGGCGATTCCGGATTCATGGCCTCCCGAAGCAATGGAGTGATACTCGGTTGGTAGCGTTGAGAATCTCCGCGCATGGACATGACCAAGGCGGACATAATCGCGAGGACTGACTGCTTGATCATGTACTCTTCACTGCCGGCTGACTCCCACAGATTCGGAAGCGTGACCATGATGGCGTCTCCAAAGTGGGAGACATGGGACTCCATCCGAGATACAATGAGCCGCGTTGTCTCCAGAATCGCCAGTTTGGTTTCATCACTGTCTACCTCTTGCAAGAGTCCGATTAACAAGTTGAAGTAATCGCCTGCAAATGGGAGGAAATCGTCTCCGTCGAACCCGAAATCCTCTGCAATCCATTTGAACTGTCGGGCTGCTGTGATTCGCACAACCTCGTCATTGTGCTTGTCGTCCGGGTTCATCAAATGGCGGAAGATCTCGTACACAACCGGCCTGCTGGCCTTGGAAACATTGATCGGTATCCATTGGCTTAGCAAGATGGATATCCGCCGGCGGAGCAACTTGGCCATCGTGTCCTGGATTTGCACGTCCTTGACCAGCGTCCCGTTCAGGAAAGGGTCAAAGTCAAAGGACTCGTGAACAATAGCGGCGGCACATCCCAGAGCGCAGTAAGCGGCCTCCTTGGTGACGATGTCCATGTCCACCTTTGTGGCTAGTGAGCAGTAAGTTAGGAGCGGCTGGCCCAACTCCTTGTAATGTGTGAGGAGGTCCACAAGTAGCCTCTCCGCGCATGGTCGGACAGCCCATTCGTATGCGTTGCCTTCGTTAAACTCTTGGGCTTCCCATGCTTCCGGGTCTTCCTCCCAAGCATCAAGGTCTGATTTGCGGAAGATAAATAACCTGCTGATAATGACCTGAACGATGTCAAGGAGCAGGTCATTTGTCAATAAATCGTTCTTAATGGTATTTATTGCTTGCTTCTCCTGGTCTTTCGTCTCTGCACTCCGGTACCTAAAGCTCTGAACAGGGCGGTAGGCAATAGCTACGCAGCTCCTGATCAGCAGCAGGCCCTTGAGAGCGAGCTTTTCAGAGAGAGGCCCTTCGTGTTTGGGCTTCCCCCCTGCTGTCCCACCCGAGGATTTGATGCCGCCAGACTTCTCAAATACGTCTGAAAACTCTTTTACCAGATTCCAATAGGCCTTGACGAGAGGAATCGAATTTGGCAGGACGGGGAAGCTGGCGGGACGCATGTCGCACATGTCAATATGCAGCTTCGTAAACTGCATCAAATGCTTGCCGACAAGGTCTTGGTACGGCGCCGGAATCCACGAGTCGTGGCTGACGCCGTTGAGGAACTGATCGAATTGTGTTTGCGACAGGGACCAGAACCCTTGGACCATGGTATCTGCATGTGGCTGCTCGTAGCCCGTGGTCACCAAGCGGCGCAGGATTTTGAGGGCTGTCAGGCTGTTTTGCATCGCATAGTCGGCATCATCTTCGTCCCCGCGGCCCTTCATGAAAAACTCCTGCCAGTATGCCGTCTTTTCGGTGTAAATCTGACCAAGCAGCTGCACAAGCTCGGGTGTTACCGCCTGGAGGGCGGTCTGCGACTTACGCAACCGAGCCGTGCCCAGCTCCTTGACAACGCGGAGCAGGACGAGGAGCGCACCGCTCAGGTGTATGGGGTTCCCATTCTTTGCGGTCCTCGTCACATTTATAAGGGTGGGTATGGCGTCAGGCCAGTCGAGTGGGTAGTCTATTCTGATGATCTTGGCGGTGACGAGCGCATTGTGTAACGACAGGCTCGTCTCCTCTTCGTCGACCGAGCCCTGGAGCAATCTCGATCGGATCAGGTGTTTTTCGGCGGGTCTGACGGCATATTTGGCGGTTGACCTCCAATATCTGTCGATACCGTTCTTGAGGAGGATAATGCTCAGAAAGCGGATCTCATGCCGCAGCGACTTGTCGAGGAAGATGCTCTGTCCATAGCAGAAAAATTTAGCAAATTTCCTTGGCCTTGGAAGGATACTCTATAATTTGGTACCTGAAGAGAAGGATAGTAGTCTGGGTGTGCTTCCCAGGCCTGGAGCTGCTGTCCGGCCGACTGCCTCTGGGCGTTGTCGGTGGAAGTGGCGGCTTCCAGCGCCTTGCCCAGCTCAAATAGGCTCAGAGGGTTTGCCGCGCCCGATACTTCGATTGCGAAGCTCATTTCGTAAGCCGGCCACGTCTTAGCAACATACAGTGAGGAAACGAGAAAGAAACAAGCAAGCGTTTGAGAAGTGCTTTGTTCCAGAAGCTCTTGAAGTTGGGGCAGTTTGTCGAGGTGGTGGGGGGGTTTGGACAACTCCAAGAAGATGGCGGGGCAAGATTGGCGCCCGTTGCAGGGGGGGGGGGGGGGGGGGGGGGGCAATAAAAAAGGCTTTGGATTAAATTTTTGCCCATTTTAGAAAAAAAAAACACACAAACCCCAAGAGAGCAACAAGCAACCAGAGAAAAACACTCAAAGGGGGGGGGGGGGGTGGGGGGGGTGTGTGGTGGTGGGGGGGGGGGGGGGGGGGGGGGGGGGGGGGGGGGGGGGGGGGGGGGGGGGGGGGGGGGGGTGGGGGGGGGGGG
>JAPDFK010000599.1:0-11728 GCA_027569635.1 Lasiosphaeriaceae sp. G1095 | reverse complement strand
CCCCCCCCCCCCCCCCCCCCCCCCCCCCCCCCCCCCCCCCCCCCCCCCCCCCCCCCCCCCCCCCCCCCCCCCCCCCCCCCCCCCCCCCCCCCCCCCCCCCCCCCCCCCCCCCCCCCCCCCCCGCGGTCCGCTACCATCCTGACTTTGAGAGAGACGGTTGTGAAAGTGGCCAAGATGGAAATTGGACTCTCCAAAGACAACCTACAGTGTAGGGAGGAGTCGGGGTCTACATTGGGAACCTGTCAGTCCTTGTTCATCGGACGAGGGAGGGAGAGGGAGGAGCAAGTGCGGGCGATTTCCCGTGCCCGCCCGAGTCCGACCGAACCCAGTTGACCCGAGACAAACCTCGGGATTCATCCCATTCAAGTCCAACGGAACTCACATGACGTCGTGTCGGACGCGTCCATCGCGACTCGGATGCTCTCAGGTATCTTATATTGTATTGCATAATACAACACTTCCATTTCGCATCACAGGATTCTCAAGTGGTTCCTGAAAAGAGAAGGGAAAGGCAAATGGTGGAGGATTCTCCGAGGGAGACTCTGTTTGTTCCAAGCAAGAACCCGCGTCTTTCTGTCGTTTCTGCTGGATTTGGTATTTTCCGCCGCCTGTTTCTCTCTCGGAGAAAAGAAGCTGGAATTTTCCACCCAATGAGGTCATCTAGATTCCACGGCCAGTTGCCGAACGAGGAAGGAGCGCGCTGCTGGAGCGTGATGCTGCATCGTACCTGCTTCTCTCCCGTCCACGGGCATGTCTGGCCAGGCGTTTGGTACCTTGTTTTTGAGAACTGAGCGGGTCAAGATACCTACCTACCTATCTATCTTGCACACCGCCATTTTTCTCAGCGTGGAGCCCAAGTCTCTACCAAAGGGTTAGAATCCACCGCGAACCGCGAACCACAAACCACAAACCGCAGCCAGTGGGAATCACACACGGCAGCAACGTTTTTGGTCTTTGACGAGATTACTATCTAATGAGTAATTCGGCCGAAACCTTGCTGCTAATCTGAGTCGTCGCTGCTCAACAACCACTCGATATTCCTTATCATCATGTATCGATGTGGGCATCATATGGGGGGGGCATTGTCATGCCATCGTCTCGATATGGCATGTTTACAGACAGGTTAGGAAACCGTTGACCCGTGACCCACCGAATCCCCAGGAGGCTGATGGCGGCGCTGATATACGTTTCCAGGAATAGAAGCATCCTCGTGGGACCATGAGAGAATACAGGGTCGCATTATTGGATCTCTCATCTCGTATGGGAAGCTCTGTGTCTTCCCATCCGCCCTTGTTCCTTCTTTCTCCTTCCTGGATACCGACATCCCGGAGCCCTTTGGCAGTGCATGGCGAGATGCAAGGCTTTTCTTTCTATGCTTCTTCCATGATCCTGTGGAGCTGGAGCTGTTAGTCACCGCGGTCATACTTCAAGCTTCTTCAACCCCGTTGAACTTGCCACAGAGGCAGCCAAATGTCCTATCATTTGAGCCCCGAGGCACGCCGTCTGCATTGTTTGCAAGCGCGACTGGTTGTCGACCATGATAAGATCGCGGCTCTTTCTCCTTACTGTGACATGTTACTGATGAGGAAGGACGAGGGTTCTTCTGGGGGCTGCATGTATCATCAGCAGCAGCAGATTCTGGGGTCAAATGGTGGATCTGAACAAACTCGCGGACGTCAGGTGGACCTCGAGCCAGACGGTTGCAGACTGGGGCCAACTTAGGGTGGTGACGCCATCGACACACTGATCGGCTCCTCAAGCATTCACCAAAGGTTCGGCGATACAACCATTGACGCCATGTCCACCACGCAAGACAACTCCCGTGATGCCAGAAACAGTTTTGGTCACGGCTCTAGCATCTAAATTCACCGCGTGCCACACTATTGTCGTCGATTAGCAAGGCATTTCTTTGTCTATTTTCTGGCGCCTAACTACAGCACGTACCACCCAGTCAGTCCCAACTAATCCATCCTATATATCTCCATGCACCTATCGTGAAACTTCTGGCCTTGGCGTGACTACTGTGGCCCCCCCCCCCAGTTCATTCACCAACATCACCAGAAATCGGAGGGTATAAAGAGGATCACCGTTCAGCACCCGCAAAAAAACTTGATCTCCAATCCTACCAAACTTTTACCAAAAAATAGGAGGCCTAGAAGACGACCAGAACTCAAGGACGCAGAACTCCAGGCCGACTTACTACCCTTTTCAAAGAACAACAGGAAGCCCACACTGTTCATTTCCAATGGACTTCCCTGACAGCGGGACATCGGTCCCAATCGCCATCGTGGGACTAGCCTGTCGATTTCCAGGAGACGCTTCGAGTCCCGAGGATCTCTGGAATGCCCTTGCCAACAGCCAGACTGCATTCAAGGAGGTGCCCCGGGATCGAATGAATGTACAGGGGCACTACCATCCGAGTCCAGAGAGGACTGACACTGTACGTACCTACCTAGCCATGTCGCTCAGCCCAGCAGTCTCTAGCCACTAACAATCTTCATAGTTCAACTTCAAGGGTGCCCACTTTCTCAGTGGAAATATAGGCGCATTCGACGCAAAGGTAATCCTGCAATTCTCGTTCCTCCTGCCAAGCTAGGAACTAAAGCAGTTTCTTTTCCAGTTCTTCGACATTGCTCCCAAGGAGGCAAACTCCATTGACCCCCAGCAGCGCATGCTTCTAGAAGTAGCATACGAGGCCCTGGAGAGCGGTGAGTATTCAAGGTCTAGCTTTACTATTCTTCTAAATTGCTAACTTGACGTAGCTGGGCTCCCGATGGAGTCCATGAGAGGCTCAAGCACTTCGGTGTTTATTGGCTCGTTCATGAATGGTAAGTAAACATGGACGAAGAGGCCGGCAAGATTTCGACTAACATAAACATTGCAGACTATGAACAGATATCAATGAGGGACTCTCAAAACACTGCGCCAGACTGTGCGACTGGAACTGGCATGGCCATCATGGCCAACAGAATCTCGTACTTTTTCGACCTTCACGGCACGAGTCAGACTATCAATACTGGCTGCAGCGCGAGTCTTGTATGCATTCATCAGGCCATCAACACCCTAAGGAGCCGGCAGGCTCATACAGTAAGCCGCCGAAATCTTAGTACTTTGAACTGGAAACTAAATAATATGTTTAAGGCCGTTGCTGGTGGTGCGAGTCTAATTCTGACTCCAAATACAATGAAGCCAATGACCACTCTTCCATTCTTGAGCAAAGACGGAAAGTGTTTCACATTCGACTCTCGAGCCAATGGCTACGGCCGTGGAGAGGGCGTTGGCATTGTGGTTCTCAAGAGGCTTGACGACGCAATTAGGGACAACGACACAATTCGCGCCGTCATTCGCGGCATTGCCAGCAATCAAGACGGTCGCACTCCTGGCAAGCCTAGCTCGTATTTATCTGTCATTCCAGCGCATGGCTAACCAGTGAAAACTACAGGCATCACCGTACCGAATCCAGATGCCCAAGTCCGCTGCATCCAGTCGGCGTACCGCGATGCCGGCCTTGATCTCCACGAGACGGCCTACGTTGAATGCCATGGAACAGGGACTCAGGCTGGTGACTGGCGAGAACTCAAGGCAATCTCTGAGACTATATCCAGCGACCGTGACGCCAATGACCCTGTATTTGTTGGCTCGGTCAAACCAAATATTGGTCATCTGGAAGCTGCTGCGGGTGTCGCTGGAGTGATCAAGGGGGTTCTTATCGCCGAAAAGGGGCAGATTCCGCCCCACATCAACTTTGAGAATTGGAACCCAAACATAAAATACGATGAATGGGGAGTCGATGTCAGTCCCCCATGGAAGTCTATCGCTCACATTCTCAGTTTGCTGACTATACCAGGTTGCGAGGGACTTGATCAGGTTTCCGTCAAGCGGATTACGTCGCATCAGCGTCAACTCGTTCGGCTTCGGTGGTACAAATGTTCACGGAGTCTTGGACGACGCAAGAAGCTTTTTAGAGCGCCGAGGCTTAACGAGTCACCACAATACTGTTGATGCCCCCTTAGAGGGCTTGCCAGAAGGTGGATCGGCCTTTGCTGTCACCCCGTTTTCGTCTCGGAGCAGCAGTTCTCTCGGCAGCTGGTCTTCTCAAACCCAGCTAACGGATTTGACGACCGACACCGCCCGGACGCCGTACATCTTTGTGTTGTCGGCACAGCACCGCGAAGGCCTTGCTCAACTAGCCGACCGCCATGTTTCCTATCTCGAGGACCATACGAGCGACCCTAACCTGCTTCGAGACTACTCGTACACAATGTATTCAAGGCGGTCTCATTTACAATACAAGTCCTTCATCATCGCGAAGTCAGCCGCAGAATTAACTCAAAAGATAGCCAGACTGAACAATGGACAAGTCCTCCAGTCTGTTTCTCGCCGAGAATTCAAGCCTGCTTTTGTCTTCTGCGGACAAGGCGCACAATGGCCGCAGATGGGAGTGGAGCTCATGGTCTTTGATATCTTCCGGGAGAGCATTGAGGCAGCAGATGATTACATACGGACTATCAAGCCCGATTTCCATCTTGCAGCCAAGCTGGGCAAGAGCAAAGACTCGGCCGACATTGATATGCCTGAGGTGGCACAGCCGGCTATCACTGCAATACAAGTAGCCCTCGTCGACCTACTGAGAGCCTGCCAGATCAAACCTGTCGCTGTCGTCGGACATTCGTCAGGCGAGATTGCCGCGGCCTACGCCGCAGGGTTTATCAGCAGACATGATGCATGGAAGCTTGCCTTTTATCGTGGGCAATGTGCTGCATCCCTGAAGCACCTCCGAGGACGAATGCTTGCCGTTGGGTTATCACAAATGGCTGCCAAAGAACTCCTTAGTATTGCTGAACCAGGTTCTGTTTGTGTAGCCTGTATCAACAGCCCACAACTTGTCACACTATCTGGAGACGAGAAATCAGTCTTGGCTATCAAAACCGAACTCGACAGGAGGGACATCTTCAGCGTTCTCGTCTCCACCGAAACCGCCTATCACTCGCACCATATGGAAACTGTCTCACAGCAGTATCTGGACTGCATTACCGGCATCAAACCGCACGCAGGTCATGGAGGAACCACAATGTACTCATCAGTTCATGGTGGTGAGGTTTCAGGGCCAGATCTCGATGTTCACTACTGGACTGCAAATCTGGTTAGCCCAGTTGAGTTTGACAAGGCGGTTACCTCGATGATGAACCACACAATGTCTGGTCGACCAATTCCAAACGTTCTGATAGAAGTCAGCCCTCGCCGGGTCTGGCCAAGGGCGCTCAAGCAGATTTTGGATGCTGTTGGCTTTCAGAACTCTCCAGTTCCGTATATGTCTATGCTTGAGCGCGGCAAGCACGCGATCGATTCGGTACTTCAGCTGATTGGGGATCTCTTCTTGCATGGAAGTCGGGTCAACCTCGATTGGTTTTTTAGAAGGCAAGTGCATGCACAGCCATTCTTTCTCTTGTGTAAACTAACAAAGTGTAGCAACGATATGTCTGCTCAGCCAAAGTGCCTTGTGGACTTACCGCGATATCCTTGGGACCACTCCAAAGCTTACTGGCGGGAGTCGCAGATGTCTCGCACCCACCGATTCCAGGATTATGGCCGGCGAGATTTTATCGGAGCGCCTTCCAAGGAGGCCGTCCTTCCGTACGAGCCCCGATGGCGAGGCCATTTCCGAATCAGCGAGAACCCCTGGATCATGGATCACCAAGTTCAGAAGGGGATCCTGTATCCTGCTGGCGGTATGGTTGTCATGGCTATCGAAGCGGCCCGACAGGTCGTCCACGACGTTATTGATCAGCCATCAGACATTTTGGACTTCGAAGTCTCGCGGTTCCAGATCAAAGCTCCTATGGTGGTCCCCACAGACGATCGCGGGCTCGAGCATTGCATGAATGCAAAGCGGATTACAGACTCATATCTGCACGGCGTATCAACATGGTCATACGAGTTCACCATCTTCTCGAAGCCGTACGACAATTCCCCTTACCAGGAAAACGCCAAAGGTGTATTCACTGTTCGTTTTTATGGACGTGGCGCCGAGCGAAATGATGGCAGTGGATCATCGTACAAACCCGTTGACGAGGGGTGGCGCGACGAGGAAATGACCTCGATGAGTTCGTTCGAGTTTTATGAGTGTCTGGATGTTGTCGGTATGAACTACGGACCCTCATTCCGGAATATTACTGGCATCGGCGAAACCAAAGTGTCGGGCAGGGACAAAGAATGCTGGGCTTCTATTGCGATCCCTGACACGAAGGCGAAAATGCCCCATGGGTTCGAGTTCGGTCACATTATCCATCCGGCCACTCTGGACACCATCTTCCAAACCATCTTCACTCTGGGAAGCGACCCCATGGTACCCTTCTATATCGATAAAGTCCGAGTAGCCGCTGATATTCCAAGTGACGCCGGCGCCAAGCTTTTCGGTGTTGCAAGAGGATCTAGTGTTGGGCTTCGGGAAGCATCCGCTAGCATCAATATGTGGCATTCAGGAAGCAAAGGGGATGGCATGGCCGATGGAAAGCACGTGGTAGAAGTCAGTGGCCTCCGGCTCGTGGCCATTGCCTCTGCAGGTGCTGGCGGCATTGGCTTTCTGCCCAGCTACCAAAACCTTTCGTCCACGATTGTTTGGAAAGAGGATATCAGACATGCCAGCTTCAGCCACTTGACGGAATGGCTTGATCTTCTCGGCCACAAGATGCCAGGAGCTTCTGTTCTTCATCTTGGAGAAAACTCGCACGTGATTACAACAGTCATCCAAGCCCTCACAGAGAATGACGGGGCACCATCCACAACGCCTCGGCTGGCACAATACACGATCAGCGCCAACACGAGTAGGGCATACGATGCTGCCTTGGGCACAGCAACTGACATTCTTCAGTCACTTTTGGCGTATGAACATCCGTCAGATCTGTCAAGTGCCGCCAGAGTTCGCCAGTTTGATCTAGTTATAGTTGAGAGTACGACCTCGCTCAGGAGGAAGGAAATTGAAAATCTCGTTAAGCCGGCTAGCTTCCTTCTGGCTGTCTCGCATGAACAACAGATCGGTTCGTACGTCCCTGAAGCACATCCATTTCAAGTTGCTTCCTGGCCAACTTCAGGGCGACAAGGCCTCAGCCCTGTTGGGAGTTCAATTCGCATGCCGGGGATTGGATCCTTGCAAATATTTTACAAGGCAGAAACGACTCACCTCATCGACAAGAACGCTGAGAATATCATCATCCTCAAGCCGTATTCCAGACTATCTGCCTCCAATTTTGCAGCAGAGTGTCTCCAAGCGAGTCTGTCAAATGTCGGATTGAAAGCCAGCATCAGGTCCCTTGAATGGCTCCAGCAACTCTCCCCGAAGCAGAGCCACTCGTTGGTGATATCTCTCCTCGAACTGTACGATCAAGACGGCTTTGTGTTCAACATGGACGAGGAGCAGTTCGGTCTCGTGAAGAAGCTGTTTCAGACTGCCAAGGGTCTTTTGTGGATAACCCGCGGCGCTCAGATGAGTTGCACGTCCCCGCAGAAAGCTGCATTCCTGGGCTGGGCTCGGACAGTACGTTCTGAAGACAACCAGAAGAGTATTGTCTGCTTAGACCTTCAGCCCGAGGACCGGAAGGAAGATGACACCGCACAGTTGATTCAGACAGTCTTCTTGTCCTCGTTTATCGGAGCTGCTGGCAAGGTTGGTCCTCGGGAAACTGAGTATGCTGAACGCAACGGGCACTTTTACATCCCTCGTCTCTCACCGATTGAGGACTTAAACACCTTTATCAGCAACGGTCCCGCACATGGCGTGCAGTTCCGCATGGGTACTCTTAGACCCGGCTGCGGCGATATGAAGTTGGAGATCGGCTCTCCTGGCCACCTCGAGAGTCTTTATTTCTTGCCTGACCCTGAGGCCTCGACTCAGCTGCAGCCTGACCAGCTCCGAGTTCAAGTACAGCAGACCTTCCTTCTCCCGGTTGATTTGGAAACGGCACTTGGAAAAAACACAAAGCATTCAATTGGTATTGATGTCGTTGGTGCCGTCATCGGGCTCGGCAAAAATGTTACCCAATTTACAGTCGGCCAAGTGGTGGTAGCTCTTGTACAGGGCACTGTCCGGAGCTCTGTCGTTGTCCATGAAAGCCATGTCCAAGTGCGGCCAAGTCTCACCAGGGAAAAGCGAGGGAAATCCAGCAAACAGAAGCCTGCCAGGCATCCCCAGACATCCTCGTATATGCTGCCCTGGAGCATGACTGCACTCCTCACAGCTTATCGTTCGACCAGAGGTTTGCACATCAGCAGCTCTACGACTGTGCTCGTATATGCCGCTGCTGGGGTGTATGGACAAGCAGCTACTGCCATGTTCCGACATCTAGGTGCGAATATCATTGCTGTGGTGTCGAATGATGAGCAAGCTCAAATTGTCAAATTGGTATTAGACATTGAGGACAAGTTCATCATACATGAGGGACCAGGGTTGACGGAGCGGATTCAGCAACTCTCAGCAGAGTTGGGCAATAAGGACAATCATGTCGACTTGGTTTTTGACCCTACGAGCGGTGGGTATTTGGAAACGAATTTCTCGTGCGTCGCTACCTGTGAGTACCTGGTCAGTGGATTCAACATGTGGTGGCCAAAATACTGACTATTAACAGTGGGACGCGTTTTTCAGATAGCTACGAAGCCTAGTGACTGGGACAATGTCCGGCTTCCAAGCCGTTCTTTTGAGTTTGTGCGGTTCGACTTCGATGCATATCTCAACAAGGGTCTCCCGTTGGAGAACGATTTCAAAATGGTGTACGCCGCAGTCACCAAGAAAGCACTCGTAACCAGAACTTCACGACCTTCCCATGTCTATACCCTTTGCCAAGTAGGCGATGCTCTGAAGCATATGGAGAAAGACCCAAATGCGGGCACATTCATTCTCGAAGCCAAAGCCAGGGAAGGGAATGCCCGCATTGGGTTCAACCCCATAAACCATCGTGTAGCTATGGACGCCCATGGAATTTATGTCATTATCGGCGGCTTCGGAGGTCTTGGTCTGAGTATCGCGAAGTGGCTTGTCGAGCGCGGTGCTGGACACATAGTCCTGGTGTCGCGATCCAAAGCCCCTAGTCGCAAGGCGCTGGCACGACGACTCAAACAGCTCGGTCAGTCGCGAACCGCACAGACTTATACTTACCAGCTAGACATCTGCAATTCTGAGGAGGTAGCTGTCTTTTCGAAATGGCTGCAGGATAAGAAATTCAAAGTTAAGGGGGCCATTCATGCCGCCGGCGTCTTGAGGGTAAGTGTTACTGGAGTCGGTTATCTTTTCGAGGGTCTTGCGGTACTAATACTTTCCTCAGGATGCCACATACCAAAAGATGACGTATGGAGATTGGACCATTGCTACGAAGGTGAAGACTGTCGGGTCCTTGAACCTCCATAATGCCCTGCCCAAGGACATGGATTTTTTCATATTCCTCTCCTCGGCGGCGGGCGTCATAGGCAATCGTGGCCAGGCCAACTACGCGGCTGCAAACAGTTTTCAAGATGCACTAGCCCGGCATCGATCTTCATGCGGGATGCATACTGTCTCCCTCGACCTCGGACCAATCATCGATGCCGGAATGGTCGACCAGACAATGATGGACCACCTACGCACTGTCGGTTTCTTCGGCATTCGTCTCCAAGACATGCTTTTTATGCTGGAACGGGCCATATCTGGCTACGCCACTGGAGATTTACCAATCCCGCCCCAAATCGTCATGGGCGTCGGCACCGGAGGCCTTATCAAACAGAACAAGGTGGTAGATCCATTCTGGGCAGATACAGCTCTCTTCACGCACCTCAATCGCGTGGATCTCAAGCCCGGCTTTTCTGAGAATACGGTTGGACAGCTTGACTGCCTCAATCTCCAGCGTTCCCTTAAGATGGCGACCACGCTAGAGGAAGGAGTCGAAGCTCTCATGGGCCCGCTCATCGATGCCGTGGTTTCCATCATCCCAAACATTGAGGCCGCCAAAATCAAACCGCACATGACACCGACGGAGTGCGGTAGCGACTCTATGAGGGGCACTAACCTCGACAGCTGGCTGAAGCGAGCAACGGGCGTCTCGGTTGGCCAGGGCATCAACAGCATGCCCCTGGAAAAGATTTGTGAGGAAGTGATTCGCAAGGGCGGATTTTTGACTTCTTAAGATGGATGTGGAGTTGACGAGTTGCTGCGAGAGAGGAAGCAGCGAGACACGGAGAATGGGTCTTGACACATTTGGTTTTATTTGAGATATTTTTATCTATCATTTTGCTTCGGACTAGATTATCATTGCCGGAGATAAGAAACTAGTCTAGACGTAGGTGTGATGGCGGATTGGCATCTTGGGCGTCGTTCTTGGTCGGGTTTTATTATCCTCCATGGGATACCATATATAGACTGCCTTCATGACTACTAGACTTGAGCAAGCTTATCCTAATTTCAGACTTGGTGGATAAATGACATGGATACCTTGTATATCTACTTGAAGGGGCTCGCTTGCTGCCACGGTAAGACCCGCTCCATGGCTAGATAGGTAAGGTATTTATTCTCCATACTCGTCCACTCATAAAAGGCATTAACAACGCATCCAGCCAGTATCATAACTATTACTCGGCAAACAAGCCCGCCTTTGGTTTACCAGGAGAAGGAGAAAGAGAAGTTTGAGGAGCCCTCTCGCCCTGTTGGAAAATATACAACGCCTCGTCCTTGCCCGCAAAGCTCGGCAGCGGAATCTGTACCACTTTGGTCCAACCTTGATCCCTCCCCGCCATAAACTCATCTACCGTCATGTCCTTGAACGCCGTGTATCCGTTCCGGTTCTGCGTGCCCACCACGGCGACCGTGTCGCCTTTGTACGCGCCCACCACGCTGCGCGTGAAGTCGCCACCCACAATGGGATACACGAGGAGTAATACCATCTCCGAAGAAGAAGAACGAAGAAGGAATTTGGCGCCGTCGGAAACGACCGTGTCGTCGATCCAGGCCACGCGCCAGGCGCTCTGCGCGTTGTCGACGGCGACTACGGCGGGGATGCCGTAGGCGCGCAGCATGAACGTCCAGTACCCGCCGCCCGAGCCCACGTCGGCGATGGTCCGCCCTGCGGAGACGAGTTTGAGGACGGCGAGGGCCTCGTGCGAGGGCACAGCGCACCCGAAGTGGTGCATCAGGATGGGCAGTATGTGGTGTGAGCGGATTGCTGCTGCTGGATTTTTGGTAGTTAAAGGGCCGCACCACTCGAGGTTACGGCAGGACCTGTTTATATCACCTTTTGTTAATTAAAGGGGGGATAAAAACAAGAAACCCGAACGGGAAAAAGTCGGGTGGATAAACCTACCACGCCCAAAAGTCGAAATAGGGGTTCCTTGGTGGCGGCTTCTTGGCTCGTGGGATGGCAAGTTGGACGGAAAGCGAGTGGCCTGGGTGGATGAAGCGCCTAGACGCCAGGTCGGCGGCCACCAGAGCTCGGACGGACCCCTTTTTGGCGTTCGAGGAGAAGGATTTCAGCGCCGAGGTTGTGAGAGTTCCAGGCTGGAAGATGGAGATGTATGCGTCGATATCTGGTTGGGTGGGGGGAGGGAGCTGGGATGCGAAGTTAGAAAAAGGTGGTTTATGGAAAAGGGGTGGGGGGGGGGGGGGGGGGGGGGGGGGGGGGGGGGGGGGGGGGGGGGGGGGGGGGGGGGGGGGGGGGGGGGGGGGGGGGGGGGGGGGGGGGGGGGGGGGGGGGGGGGGGGGGGGGGGGGGGGG
>JAPDFK010000598.1:0-11769 GCA_027569635.1 Lasiosphaeriaceae sp. G1095 | reverse complement strand
CCCCCCCCCCCCCCCCCCCCCCCCCCCCCCCCCCCCCCCCCCCCCCCCCCCCCCCCCCCCCCCCCCCCCCCCCCCCCCCCCCCCCCCCCCCCCCCCCCCCCCCCCCCCCCCCCCCCCCCCCCAACGAACGACAAAAGAAAGAAAAATCACGAATCATAAAAACTGACACCATTATTCCCTTTCTTTTTTAGGTATACGAGCTTCTTTCAAGTCTAACCTCGGCGCTGAACTTTTCAATCAACAACTGGACAAGCAACATACGGGTTCTCGTCACCGCGCATCCCGAATACGCGGAGATGGTGCCTTGGGTGGGCTGTGAGACTGCCGACCTCGAGTACAATGAAACAGACGGCATCTTCACGGCGCTGCTCATCGACAGAGGGTACCTGCCAGCTAATGAGTGGGAATCCCGGCGGCCAAGGTACTACTTGGAAGTCAAGTCGACGCCCCTGGCTTGGGATACGCCGTTTTATTTGAGTGGCAATCAATATCAAACTGTGAGAAGAATACTCCCAACCTTGAAGATGACTATCCATACTTTTCCAAAACTTGGTAACTAACAAAACAAAATTCTTTTTTTGTATCACAGATGAAGAGGCTCTCCACGACCGACTCGGTTTACATCATCTTCCGCGTGTTCAACATGTACTCGGATGCCATTGACGTCAAGCTCTACGTCGACCCGCTGCAGCTTGAGCGAGACGGATTGCTCGAGTTTTCGACGGACAAGTATTCCGTGACACCAACTCTCTGAGTTTGGAGGAGGACATTCGGTTCTTCTCGGGCTGATAGGGATTCTCGGGTTGGAAGAGGATGAGATATGGTGCGCTTTGCGAATTCGGAATTTCGGATCCCAGGGTAAGTGAATTTGAAGAGGAAGGCGGCGAGAGTTGTGGGTTGCTTTTTCGGCGAGATGAAAATCTGTCTCTCGACTCCGTTCATTCATTCAATGGCGGCAAGCCATCTTATCCTAGGTAGATACAAACTGCCACAGAAGACATAATATTCTTACAAAAAAGGGAAAATTTGCAAACTCCATATTGTACAGAAACACATGTAAAAAAGACTTTGACGCCCAGGCCCTCCTCACCACAACCCAACTATCCCTGAACAATGGCAGCCACATCAGACTCGCAAAGCGCCTTGGACCCCGTCCAACAACCGTGCCCAAACCCGGAGCAGGAGATGCAGACGCCCTTCCTGCTCCTGTCGCAATCGCCGCCGCTCTTGGCCCTCCGGATCTGATGCCACTCGCCGGGACACGAGCCCGAGCAGAACGGGGCGGTGCCGAACCACTTTTGCTCGTACTTGTAGAACGGCAGGCTGCAGCTGCAGACGACGCGGTATGGCGCCTCGGTGTTCTCCTGCTTGGTGCGCGTGCGCGTGGCGACGGGCACGCAGACATGGTCGCTGGGGCGGGCTTCCCGCCACACGAAGCCCTGCTTGCATGTGTCGGGTCCGTAGGCGCCGCCGCCGGGCTGCTTTCTAGATTCAGCGAGGGAGTTATCGTGGGCTGCCTCGGTGCGGATTGCCGGTGTGACGCACACGTGGTCGCCGACGAAGGCTTCGCGCCAGACGTAGCCTATATTTATTTATTTGGTTGGTATGCGGGGGTCAAGCAAAGACACTAAGTACGAACTATGGGAAGGTAAGGGAAGGGACGAGAGGCCTACCTTGGATGCACTGGTCCGGACCGTAGGTACATGCGGCATCTGCAGCGGAGAAAAGGGCGAGGAACCCGAGGGTAATAAGTGAGAGAGCCTTGGAGCCCAACATGATGGGTACTAGATATCAAGGATGTGGCTACGTTGACTCAAGATAGTCTGAAGGATAGATAACAAGTGCTTGTGGTTGTGAGAATTTCCAAAACTCACGACAAGAGTATCGCCTCAGATACATATATATACTAGTAGTAACGAGTGACACTTATACGAAGCCGAGAGGTGGGCTGATGACCAGCTGCTTTGCCAAAGGGACGAGCCTGAGACAATCAACCCCCCCGACGGCTGCAGGGGCGGAGCAGCACCAGACGGATTAATGATTTTATTTACCAACCAATAACCGTTGGCGTCTGCATTGCCCCTTTCGGCGCAAGAGTCTGTGGCGTCGGTCAGCCGTTGGAACTAAGAAATGGGGAGACACCATTTTGAGACCAGAGTCATGTTGGTATTCGTCCAACGCTTCGAGTCCCGTGATGCTGCATCGGGTGAGCTGCTTTCTCTCACCTTCAGCCAAGGCGCAGCCGTCTTGAATGTGTGATGGCCAAGGAAATGACCGGGTTGACAATCTCAAGTCATGTCAATGAGGATTGGGAAAGATTTTATCGGGCCGCCAGGAGTGGCCCAGCAGCTGTGGGGGTGTTCCTACGCTAGATTGATTCTGGAAACTCGCCAATTTTCCCTCCTAAACACAACGACGAGGAGCTGGGTGGTGGGGAGTAGAGAGCGAGTTTCACCCTGAAGTCCCAACGACCCAACTTGAACTTCTAAAAAGTCTGCACAATTCAACACACTTGCCAACGACCCAACCACTCAACACGATCACACTAACTACATTTAGGGACCAATTATGGCAACACAGGCACCAAAGTTCACATTCACTGCCGTGACTGGATATTTCAAGCACGATGAGGAGCCTGTCAGCCCTTCATTTCAGGCGGTAAGTCAGCCTGCAATTGGCTCATTCCAATTTCCAAGTTCCAACAAAATCACAACCCAACTTCAACCTGCTTATGGTGTCCCATTAATGGTAGATAACTCTCCCTGGCCTGGGCCTGATTGACCAAGTCTATGAGACCGACGACACCTTTGACCTGCGCCGGGAGAAGCATGGCTGGGAGCGTTTCGCACACTATCTCGACCACCTGAACAGCAGCACAGGGGACGACAAGGTGGCATACAAACTCATATATGCCGCCCGACATGGAGAGGGTTACCACAACGTCATGGAAGCCAAAGTTGGAACCGCGGAATGGGAGGTACTTACCCGCCCGTCTCCCACCACCACCATCACCACCACCACCACCTCACCCAGACCGCTGTTAATTAACCAACCCCCCCCTGAGCATTAGTCATATTGGGCAAAGCTGGACGGCGATGGCAAAACAATCTGGGCCGACGCCCACCTCACACCAACCGGTATTGAGCAGGCTCAGGCTATGCAAGTCTTTTGGCAAGACGCCGCCTCGGCCCTGAAGTTGCCTCTCTCCCGCCGACACTACGCCAGCCCTCTGACTCGGTGCCTGCAGACCTGCGACCTGGCCTTCTCCGATCTAACACCGCCCCCGTCCGGAGAAAAAGTGGTGGTGGAGGTGCCGCCGACGTTCAAGCCCATCGTCAAGGAGCTGGTTCGGGAGAGGCTGGGGATCCATACCTGCGATCGCCGAAGCACGCGCACGTATATCCGTGATCACTTCCCCGACTTTGCCTTTGAGGATGGTTTTTCCGAGCAGGACGAGCTGTGGAACCCCAATGTCAGGGAAACTCTGGAAGAGCACGCCGTCAGAGTCAATGCGTTTCTGGACGACTTGTTCACGAACGACAGTGCAGCCATCGTTTCCCTCACCGCTCACTCGGGCACCATTCTCGCATTGTATGAAGCGATCGGCCATCCCGCGGTTCGGCTTGCACCGGGGGCCATCGTTCCTGTTTTGATCAAGGCACAGGTTAGAACTAAATAAATGAGGGCGACATTGACCGATAAGGGGTTTTGGTCAATGAAAGTGTGAATCAACAGGCTGCCTCGCCCATCACTATCATTATACTTGTGTCCCCTTCTTACTGACCTTCTGTTGCGCTAAGTGGAGCCATTTTGGGGCCCTCTGAGCAACTCTCGGGGAGAGGGGGGGGGGGGGGGGCTGAGCTCCCTTTTAGTGTGGTCCTTAGTTCAACACCTTCGGATGAATCCTCCATATAAGTTATTACAATCCGAATCCTTTCTGCCGGTTTCCATCCGTTAGAACCACCTCCCCACTCGAGCTCTCTCGTAAGCAGTCGCCGAGAAGTTCTCCCACGGCTCAGCGCACTTTTTGGCTACTGGGGCAACCTTGAAGCCTTCAATCCCGATGCAATTGCTAATGAATGGCAAGTCAACCTTGCCCTTGAAGTGTATGTACATGTTGTCGGCGAAGTCTAGACTTAGGTATCCTGTCTCCGAGTTGGATTCAATTACCCCCCCGGCCTCCCGACCACGAAGCAGAATGGAGACGCGGCGAGGATCCGGCTTGATTTTCTTCTGGGAAGGGCCGCGTCCTTTCTTCTCCGGAATGCTCGGCGCCTTTCTCTTCTTCATCTTTGGTGGTTCGTCGAAATATCCAAAATCAGTCTCATCCTCATCTCCTTGCTCATCCTCGTCCTCATCGTCGGCATCTTCGAACTATTACAGGCTTGGAGGCTGTTCTAGTTCCAGATACCTCGTCATGCGGTGATCACTGGTAGTGGAGCTCTGTGGTCAACAACTGACGAGCATGTCTACTAATTACCTAGACTAGAATTAATCGGCGGGTGGGATTTACAGCTACGTCTACTATTCTAACTTACAAAAGCTCGACAGCTTGAATTCCAGAGTGAGTGGGCCCCTGGTGTTGAACCATCGCGCAAGGTCTGGAACACGACCTCGGTCCACGCGACGGGCCCCGTCGTGTTGAGCACGTCAAAGTCCTTGATGTCGGCGCGCTCAAGCGCCATGTTCCCTTGCGCGCGCGCAATGTCGTGCAGCCCGGCCATGGCGCGGTCGACCATGCGCGCAAACACACGGTGATATTCGGCGCCGCGGCAATCGTCCACTGGCAGAATTGCACCGAGAACTTAAAGTCGGCCGGGTGCGGGTCCTGCGCCTCGCCGTACTCGATGGCGACGAGGAGTCGTGAGTCGCGCCTCTGGGTGCGCGGGCAGCCAGTGTAACATAGTGGGCCAGATCATTTTTTGGATACAAAGACGTCCATATGTGCCAACGAGGCCCGGGGTCGTGGAAAAACAGGCATTATTCGTATATTTTCAATTCCTCTAATGTCCCTTCTTCAGAGCCGAGTCATCATTCCTGTATGTATATGCAACCCAGCCCCGCCCCTCCTTCCATTCCATGCCAGACAAGTACCATATAAGCAGACTCCCTTCCATGATTAGGCTTAGCCAACGCCGGTGAGAGTAGTAGTAGTAGTAGCTGTTGTGAGCAGGCACTTGATCTAACTATGCATTCCACACACACCAATGAACAAGTCCGACACTAAAAACACCGGCCCCCAAATCCAAATAACACCATCGTCATCACCCAAGAGATAAGAGACACCACCAATAAGGCCACTTTTTCTCTGCATATCCCTAGTGTAACCAAAAAGAAACACACAGCCATGCATGCACCAGTCATCAGGAAACAGGGTAACTCCACTCGTCCAGTTTCAGTCAAAAAGGGGATTGAGAGTTACGACCAGTGTAAGAAACCGCAGGAAATTCATATCCTCCCGCCCTCCACGACCTCTCTCTCGAGAATCTCCACTTCCCCAGTCTCGGCCGTCCTCCTTCGCTCCATGACCCACCGCGTTGTCCCACTGGAACCCTCCTCTTCTTTGATGTACGAGATGCTGTCTGCAGAGCCCTTGTGGCGGTGACCCAGCACGATGCTCGGCCGGCGGGGCTGCTGCTCGCCCTGCTGGCTGCTATTGTTGCTGCGGTCCATTTGGGTTGGGCTGTGCACCATCCGGTCCCCAACTACCGCGGATGCCATGGGCAGCTCGTCGGAAGCGAAATTCTGTTTAGCATCACCTGCCTCCTCGCCCTCTAGGACGGGCGAGCATGAACAGGCGTTGGCAGTTATGTGTGTGGGGGGAGAAGTCGGTATCTGGGCTGGTGGGCGAGGAGGCGGCGGCGGCGGAGACATGCCAGCACCGAGAGCCGGGACTGGAACTGGCGAAGAAGACATGGGCAGCGTCATTTGCATGGTTAGCGTCGGACTGCCTGAACCGCTGCCGCCTGCGTCCGAGTTGCTCCAGACAGAGAATGCCGAGTTCTTGCGCGAATGTCCAACGCCGGCAATAATATTGGCGGCGGGCCCGAGCAGCCCAGATCCCACGCTGCCATAGTCTCCCCCGGGTGCGGCCCGTTCGGAGCGCGGACTCCCCTCGCGCGAGCTGGCCTGCGATCCGCCCCAGGCCTTCGAGCGCAGCTTCATCAAGGCCGACAGATTCATGTTATCATCGTCCGACATCAAAGCTAGCTGAGCGAGACCTGGGCTTTGCAAGCCAATCGAGTTCCTCCCACCATCGCTGCCAATAGTAGGAGGCAGTGCAAGGCTCATGATCGAGTTACGATTCGAGTACTCGGAGCGCTCCGTGATAGGGGTCAGGTTCGGCTCGCGCGAGACGACCCGCCCGCTGGTGCTGCGATTGACGCCCTGTCCAGCAGGACCAAAATAGCCACCGTTGGCATACTGATAGAGGTTCTCGGCGCTGAGTGCGGCTGAAGGGCCTGGGGGAGTTGATGAGACGTGATGGTTCTGTGCGTGGTGAGGTTGGGGTGCGGGAGCTGAATAAAACCCAAACTCCTGGCCGTAAAAACCATCGGAATCACTGGCGAGGGCACTAGCGTTCGCTTCAGCAATGATGGCGTCGTCATCAAATTCGTAGTCGTCAAGATTGCTCGCGAACGGATCATCTTCATAGTTGTCTAAGTCGTCGTCGGCATGTGAGTTCATCAAAGATTCGCTCGAGTCAGTTGGGGATGTGATGGTGAGCTCGGCGAGAAGAGGTGGGGACGAGCTTCTTCGGAACTTGCCCGAGGCTGCTGCTATCTGCGCGGCTTCAGCCAGGGCGGCTTGGTAGGCAAGATCTTGTCCGGGAATATCCGATTTCTGCGCCAGTTCACCTGGCAGGTGTGTGGGAGGCGAAGAGACCTCTTGCTCTTGCTCCGTCTCGATAGCCGTCGACAGTTGTTGGAGTCCCGCACTAAGGGACGTGTGAGCTGTTGACTCGGTGGCAGCCACCGACTGTGCTGACAAACGGGAGGCTATACCAGATTCGGGCTTAGAGGGTTGTTGTTGGGCAGCTTGCATTGCTTCCTTTGCCTGAGCGAAGGCGCCGGGTATTGGACGTCCGTACCGGTCTGTGTCATTGATGTCAAATATGGACTCATCAAAGACAGTGCCATCATGCACAAAGGCAAGCTCGTCTGCTAGGCCATCGTCGAAGTAGAGGTCATCGCCATGAGTTCTCTCAGGCGCCGGCAAGTCAACTGGCCCGAGTTCATAGCTCGGCCGGAATACAGGCCCACCACGGACAGCTTCCGTCGGCGCGTCCAGCTCAGTGATACCGAGGCCGGACACGGCGGAATCATCCAGCTTGGTAGTGAAGTTCGGGTCGAAAAGAAATGTGGGAGAGGTGGCTGATGGCAGGTCAGGGGTGGTGTCTTTCGTCATGGCAAAGCCAATGACTTTGCCATGAGCATCGCGCGGAGTCGCCAACACGCCAGGGCTGAGTGGGCTCGCCAGAGACGAGGCGGGATTTGAACGCTGGAATACGAATCCGGCAAAGTTTTCCTGATCATCGTCCGGATCTTCAGGCGCTCCAAAATCGACCTCGTCCTCTAGGTCGGCATTCACACCCGGAATTCTTTCCTCTAGCCCATCGTCATCCATCATTGCATCATAATCGAAAGCGTCATCGTCGAATTCGTCGAACCTGGAGTCACGTTGGCCTGGCACATCATCCGGTTTCTTCACTTGCTCGCGCTGGCGGTGCCGTTCTTCGAGAAGCTTCTCCTGGCTCGCCGCCCCAATCATATCAAAACTGAATCGGGAGGAGGTGCTCTTCATGTGCTTGGGAACAGCGGATATAACAGAATCCCGGGCAGATGTTTCGGAGAGGGACAAGGTGCGGGACTTTGTCGTTCTCACGGAGGCGCTAGACTGGCGGACAGAGGTTTCTCCGGATGTGCGAGAGGACGCCCAAGACTGAGTGCGGATTGAAGGAGCGTCGTCTTTGGGAGGCACTTGCGGTACCGGCTGCTCCGTTGGGGACCTGGCTAACGCCAGCCCTATCGTTTCTTGCGGCTTTGCGCCCAATTCACTGTCTGGTTTGCGGTACAGCACTTCACGGTTTGCGTCGAGGGCTTGCACGAGCTCTGGTGGCGGTGGCTGTCGGGAATCGCGACGAGGGGGGTGCTGCGGAAGACGTGCCATATCGCCAACGTCGGGCACAGCTTGGGGCTTCTCCAGGCCCACAACTGGACCAGGCTTGGGGTTCGATATGGTGACGGCATCGGTGCCTGACATTACCCGACGCGGTCGCGGAGCGCTGAAATCATGGACCTTGGTGCCTCGAATGCGCGGATCATAGCTTGGCTCGGGTGGGGGAGGTATGGGTTGGACATCGGGCGCGTTCTGGCCTGTCCTTCTCCTCATCAACAGCGTCGACATAGGATTCTTCAAAAATGGCAGGCCCTTCTTCCCCTTGTGTGTTTCCGGGCCTGCCAGGGAGCCCAAGACAGCGGTGGGCTCCGTGGCGAGCCGGGCACCCGCCGGACGCTTACCTGTAACGCCTCCAGAGCTCTGGTGTATGTCGGTAGGTGCGACGAACGATGTGGATTTGGATTGCTTGTTGTTTGGTGCCAACGCGGGCCGGGTGGAAAACCCCGTGTTGATGGGAGGCGGCGGGGGCTTCGCTCTCGAGATGTGACTGTCGGGAAGTTGAGGCTGGCTGGACATGTTCTCTGCGGACCCTGGGCGCCGTGTTTCCTGGGCACTCCGCCGGTAGTTTTGCAGGACCATTCCGCCCATGAAGCCAGTGCCGTTGATGCCCTCGTTGGCGGGACGAGCGGGCGCAGCGCGTGAGTCTTGCGACATGGGTCGCGTGTCGTTTCGAGGGGAGAAGGTGATGTCGGAATCAGCCGAGGCGATGCGCGCAATAGGCGGTAGGGTCGGCGGCATCTGTGAGGAATTGGCAGACCGCGGCCGCATATCTGGGCGTGGCGAGACATCTTGAACAGTCTGGGGGTGTTCGTGAAGAGCGGCGGCTTCCCACGACGGAGGTACCTGGTCGGGGAGAGGCGACGTGGGATTTGACGGGGCTCGTCGATGGAAGCGGAGGTGCGACAGCATTTTGGAGGCGCCTGGATGGATCCCAAGTTCCAACAAATGCTAAATTCTGCCCTGCGAGGCCCTGCCTGTATCCGCACCGAGGGGAAAGCCACTCAACCTGATACCGCTGAATCTTAACCCAGACTCGGAGTGCCCGGGACGAAAGGGGCGGGGCCGAGAAGCATCGAAGCAGCAGGATTTTTTAACGCGGGTGTTTTATCGTGACCGTGAACGGGGTGTGCGATGGAGGAGACCCGAATTGAACGTCGATGTGGAAAAGGACGGCTAGCGGCAAGTCGACAACAGGGGAGGGACGCAGCGCGGCTTCATGCATTTGTTTACTTTGGCAAGATGATTAATGATAGTCAAGAACAGGACAAGTCAGCAGAAAGGGTGGGACGAGAAGCAGGCCAGCAGGAGGCAACAACAGTTCTGCTCTTTGGATTGAAGAACTAGGGATGTTGACGCTGCTGCCAATGCAAATGCGACCCGCCTGTCTCAGACCCAAGGACCCACTGGGGCGACCTACGTCTGTGGAGCCTCATTCTGGGAAATCTAGTGGGGGGGGGGGGGGGGGTGAGGGGCGAGTCCTGTTGGCACGTGCACCCAAGCCCCCTTGTCCTAACTTCCAAGTCAGCGACTGCCGTTCAAAAGAGTCCTGCCTAGAACTCATCGTCCCCCAACAAGGCAACGGTGACGCAGAGCATGAAAGGTTCAACCAGCTCGCGCAACGAAAGCAGCAACAGCTGATAATCTCTCGCATTTATCCTCTGTCGAAACCCGAGAGATATACCCCACGCACCCAACCCAGACAGCTAAAGACGGGCACTCCAAGTAGTTAAGCCCACGCTGTTCCGACGCCCGGACTAGTGAACAACATACTTTTTGCTATGCATGCGCTATCTACTGGTTAAGGTATTTACCAGCGTACGACATGCCTCAACGGCTACCATCCAATGTCTTTCCGATGCGATGTGCCATAATTATACCACTCCCGTCTAGCAGTGTCTAAATCTACCTATCCCTTCCCGAGACACCCACGCACATGCGTAGCAAAGTCTCCTAGCATTCCCGGTCGGGGATTTCATCAGGTGCACAAGCTCAAGACCCTGGCACCGGGTGGAGCCGTAAATGGGTAAACCTTCTGGAACATGCGAACTCTGGAACGGGCCCGAGCCCAGGGTTTGGCAGAGTTTGGGCCCAAGTCGCTTTGACCCTTCTTGTTCTTCCCGCACAACCATTCCCTGCACATTCCAAGCTGACTTTGCTACAGGTTAATGTTGGGAAATTGAAATCATCGCCAACTCACGATCCACGGACTCCCAAAAAGAATAAATGGTTTGTTCTTGGGACTGACCCAAGTGACGTTCAGATGTATTGATGAAGTGGACTTCAGTCTGACGTGCTCCCAACTACACTACAGCCCCCGTTCATTGGATGTGGATGATTTTTGGCCAACTAAGTCAGCTATTTCTCGTGGACTTGCAATGCTTCACAAAGTGGATATGGAGACATGAAAACTCAAAAAGACGTGGTTATTTAGACTGGTGTTCCTTCCCATCGTTGATGACTACCTCCCAGGTACGTACATGTTGGTAAGGCAATTATTCCCGTCGGCCTTTGAACAACACCATGTTCTTGTTGATTCTGAATTGACCGCCGTCCCGGGCAATCCTGGGCTCGATAATGGCCCGCGCTGCCGTTTCTTGCTCGAGGCTCAGCGGCCCATCCCCGATGCTCTCCAGATACGCCAGAATCGGCTCGGGCCGTGACACCTCAAACGCCCCCGGGAACCTCTCGGACGAGATGTCGACAAGACCACCATGGCGGGCAAGGAACGCGGGCGCCGTCTCTGCCGTGATGCGGGCCTTTTGTCGTATAATGCTGGGCCTGCCGATCTCGGCCCCGACATCGAGAAGGTCCTGGAGGTGGTCCAGTCCGTTGAGCGCCACGAACAGATGGCCGCCGGGCCGGAGGACCTTACAAAACTCTGCTATGGCGGCATCCGGATCGTCGACGTGGTAGAGCATGTGGTTCGCAACGACGGCGTCGAAGCTGGCGGCCCCAAAGGGGAGGGACAAGGCATCGCACTGCCTGACCGAAGAGGAGGCGGATGCGCCGCCGGCGATCTCGCCTAGCTTTTCGCACATGGCGGCCGAGAAGTCGGTGAGGACGAGCTGCTCCAGCCCAGACGAGTCGGCGTGTCGCCACAGCTCGCCCGTGCCCGCGCCAACCTCGAGCACTCGGCCAGAGCGTGGGAGCCGGTCTGCCACCCAGGCGAACCAGCCCTGCGAGTGTGTGTTCCAGTCGTGGATGGCGAGCCGTGCGGCCAGCTTGTCGCTTGTGGTAGCATACTGGCTGATGGCATGGTTTGAGGGTGAGGGTTCCATGGTTGCCCTCAGCGTTTTGTCTGGTCTGGTGTGGTCTGGTGAGGTCTGATGTTTGGGTGTTGATGTTTGCAAGATGTCCGACTACCTAGGTACAGACTCCAAGTTTTCTGTTGTAATAGCAACAATTGAAGGGTTGAATATAAGCCGCCGTTGATTAATTACACCCAAAAAAAATGTGCTCTTGGTGGAGCTGGGGGGGGGGGGGGGGGGGGGGGGGGGGGGGGGGGGGGGGGGGGGGGGGGGGGGGGGGGGGGGGGGGGGGGGGGGGGGGGGGGGGGGGGGGGGGGGGGGGGGGGGGGGGGGGGGGGGGGGG